>JAPZPB010000067.1:0-117881 GCA_037952635.1 Bryoglossum gracile | reverse complement strand
TAAATACAAAAAAAAAGGGCCCAAAAAAACGCCACCGAGAAAACCTCACATTTTGGGTCCAAAAATACCCCAAAAACCAAATAACCTTGGAAAACCCCCCCCCCCCCATAGACCATTAACTTTGCCGTGTGGCTAAGCAACAATGCCAACCAATCGGAATGACAGCCAAGTCACGAGTTTGAAGGGCGCATGAAGAAACAGCCAGCAAGCCTCACAGCCTTGTTGAAAATAGAGCGCACCTTGTCTCTTTCACGCGACACCAACATGCTTTCTAGCTCATCCATCTTTGACTCTATTTATGTGCCTTGCCTATTCAAGCTTTTGATTTCCCTATCTTGCAGTGTGGGAGTCTTGATCTCCCGGTCAAGCCCTTGAAACCTGGCATGGCGCTCCCCGCACCCTCAGCCTTACTCAAACACTTCGAGGAAGAGCACACAACGCTCCACCGTCTACTAAACAGACTTCATACCACAGTCCATACACGATATCGCTTTCGTCCGTCAGATGATCCAGCAAATATCGTCTCGAAGGAGACTTGGAAGAGAGATGGTGATCCGCTGGGGGAAGGGGCGTTTGGCGTCGTGTGGAAGGAAGTTATGAGCGAGGATAAGAAGCAAGTGCGGGCTGTGAAGGAGATCAAGAAGAGTGAGATGCCTAAGAATACTCTAGAGGAGATTGAGAATCTTGCGAGGTTGTCCAAGGTGTGCATTATCTACGTCGTTCTTCAGGAGGGTTCATGGTCAGGTGACTGACTTACGTCTAGGCTAAGGATGACGGGAATGGCTATTTTGTAAAGCTGCTTAGCTGGTTTTCAGACGATCGATATTTATTTCTTGCTATTGAGTATTTGCCGCTGGGGGATTTGTCAAGGCATGTTCCGAAAAGGGGGTTTGAAGAAGCTGATGTGAAGTGTATGGCGAGGCAGCTTCTGGAGGGTGTTCAAAAGCTACATGATGAATTTCGTCTAATTCATAGAGACTTGAAAACAGAGGTATGCCATCACCTAAATAACCTTCTGATAAATGTTAAAATGTTAACAATTGTTAGAATATTCTTGTTGTATCTCTTGGGCCTAGATGGTGGGTCAAAATCAGCGATTTTGGACTTGCGAAGAATGCCAGCGTTTTCAAATCCAGAGCCGGAACACCAGGATACGAAGCTCCCGAGCTTGTGCTTCGCACTATGCGCAGAGACAAGAGAACTAACAAGGTCGATATCTGGAGCCTTGGATGCATACTTTATCACCTGCTGCTAGGGACATCCGAGCATACACCATTCTTGGACGACGACGACCTAGAAGCGTATTTTGAAGGAACGACCGATTTTCCCTCAAAAATTCTCCGGGATCGGGGCGCGACGGACAGAGCAATTGCCCTGGTAGAGGGTATGCTTGAGATAAGCCCAAAATACCGGGTTTCAGCTGAAACGGCCCTCTCTGCACAGTGGTTCGATGAACCTAGTAACTATAGTGGCTTCGGCTCAGCAATGCCATTGCGTCCAGGAGATGTAAAAGAAAAGTATAGAGAGACTCCGCATGCCCCTTCTACGGTGGAAGAATCGAAAGAAAAGGAGTTAGGCACTCGGAACGCTGAGAGAGCGCCCAACCCTCTCCCTTTCTCACCAAGAAGTGAGTTGAACCCGTGCAGGTTCTGAGGCAGATGACGTGGTCTAACGCCTATATAGTGTTCCAAAAGGCCCAGCTTACCTCGAGTGTCGAGTTAGGATATAGGGTACGTTTAAAATAGCAGCGCTCCGATATGTGCACAATTTATGCTAATTTCCAGTTTGTAGGCTGTCGAAGCTTGGGAAGAGTATATCATATCACCCTCGACTTTGAGTTGTTAGAGAGTGCTGACCTGCCTCAGTTACCTAGAATCCAGTGAACTTATCAAATACCCGTCTTCACGCATCGCTTTTCTCACCCCGTATCAAGCGTATCAAGCCCATCGGTTGTCAGTAGATGCAGAAATAGGCCATTACGGAAGCATGCTGAATCGTTTACTGGATAGGTTAAATCCCGAATCTGGATATCCAACGCATATTTTGATCCCTCTGAACAGCCATGGGGGCAATCATGATCCGGAACATGTTGTGCACTGGTCTCTGCTAGTGGCCTCTATTCTCGATGGTATTGCATTTCACTACGACTCGCGTGGGACAACACATCTCAACGAGGCTGCTTGTGCAAGTGAATTTTTGAGCGCACTATGTAGGACGAAGTTGCGGCTCATATATATTCATGATAGTCCTCAACAGAAGGGTAAGGGTGAGTCTGGTGTATACGTATGTATAATCATGAGGCACTTGCTGTTGAAAAGGTTAATGGCGGCGAATGCGAAAGAACAAGTGAGTCTAAGTATGGCCGGCAAGTCAATAGACGTAGTCAGGGGAAGAGCAGAGATTCTGGAACGACAGGAACAACAATTGATAAAGCTGCGTTACTAGGCTTTAAGAGAAGAGGCACAGTTCAAGGAGTAGTAAACCCCTGTGGGAGCGAGGGGCTGGAAAGGGGGGATGGGAGGATGCATTGTGAGAGAAAATCAGAGTATGGGCAATTAAATAGAAACTTTCCCCGGAATTTCGTACAGCAATTGCCCCACTTCGCCTCGAAATACATTCAAAGCTTTTGTAAAGTCGAAACGGATTTGATAATTGAGACAGGGTAGTCATCTCACGCTCAAGAGCCCGAACTCCTACACCTGAAAATCACTCAATGATTTGCTACTGTTCGGGTGCGAGAAGACGTATTACTATCAATACCACAAGCACTTTTGTTTCTCCATAGCAACTGATGCGACTACCATTTGCTTTGACAGCTAGAACCGTGGTCCCCATTTACCGTATGCTTCAGTCAGAATCCTCATAACACACCAGCTTCCTCTTTCTCCAGCCTCCTTCACCACCAGCAGCCTGTTCCTCCAAGTCCTTTTCTCCCCACATATCCGCAAACTCTTCTGGCTCATCCGGAACTTCACCTTCATCAAGAACTTTACCCTCGTCAAAAAATTCACGCTTGTCAGAAACCCCACCAGCTTTGGTAACTTCACCATCTTCAGGGATTTCTTCTCCTTCATTCAGTTCACCTTCTTCAAGTCCGTCCATTTGATCATCGGTACAAACCGCTGCCTCCCGAGTTGCATCAAATGGGCTTTTGTTCTTTCCGTTTTCTCGGCGTACTCTTCGAACTGGTCCAATCAAATTCCATGGAATTATTGCCATCGAGGTATTACCCGTGTTTCTGTTTGTCACATCCTTAAGAATGGCAGTGAATTCCATGTCCGGCGGCTCTCTTGGACACTTGGCTGCTTTCAAATGTAGCGGGGTCATGGCTAGTGTTGGTTCTGGGCCCTGAAAATTAAATTGGAAATTATGTGGAAGCTTCGGTGTGTTGTCTTGGATAGGCTTTAGACTTCGAAAATCGAATTGGAAGTTGCGCGGGAGTTTTGGGGTTGTATCTTGAACCGGCTCTGAGCTTCGTACATTGACTTGAAATTTCGGTTGGACGTCCCATTGACTTACGAGTCCGGTAAGACCATGGTTGTAGTCATTCTGCTGTCGTGGTTCCTCATTCTCGGAAGTTTGTACATGTACCTTCTCTAGCCAGTTCATCCCAGCTACTGGATTAGCCTGGATCTTAGAGTTCGGTACATGTGCCTTTTCCAGCCAGTTAATTCCAGCTGCCGGATTGTCAGAGATGCTCGGCTTCACTTGGCTCGAACTAGTTACAGCCTCCGTGTTGGTAACCCCAAGTGGTCTCATGACGCCAAGAGAGTTTGCTCCAGTAACAAACGCTGGGATGCCATGAACGTTCACTTTCGGCACCCTAGTAAATAACTCTGTATTCTTAGGACCGTCATTGAACTTATTGCCCTTCTTCCTGTTTTTCTTTGGAGGCTTTTGCGTAAGTGGAATTATTGGTATCGGCGCCATAGACTCGAATGCAACACTGCTGCTGGAGCTACCAGGTCTAGAGACAGCAACCGAGTTTGCACCAGTTGTCGCTCGTGGTCCTGGCACCACATCAGTACCATTCGGAACTGGCTTTCTATCTGTCACAAAGCTCGGCTCATTAGTCATCTGTCTGAGAACCTTCTCATCCCAAAGAGCTAAGACTGGAGGAAGCTCCATGCCTGCCAGATCGTCCAAATCTGGTGATCGTTGCCTTGGCAATCTCATTTGCTCTAATTTTTCATCCCTTTGACTTTGAAGCTCGTCGGATGGTTCCAGTGGGCGTTCAAGAATAGCGGCCACTGTATATTCAGCAGCTCCCGGTGCAGAGAACCTGTCGCTAGGATCCAGATCCTTAATCCAATGTTTTAACTGAGAGACCGTGCGGTTTACGTTCTTATTGAACATCTGCAGACTGCACCAGACTTGATCTAGGTCCCTCCACTTCGTTTGGATATCTTGATTGCTAGGATCTTCTTCTGCGAGGTTACGGACGTGCCGATATACTTTCTCGAATTTGATATAGAAATCTTTGAAATCACATGCACTGTGCTCTGGTAGCTGAAGTGCCTTCATCAATTGTCAGAAAGCAACCACGTCAAGGTGTTGGGAAGGGCATGAAACTTCTCTGTGTACCCCGAATGGAACCTTCGCAGCGTCGATGCCCACCTGCAAGTTCGTTGTTGTGCTGTTTCTACCATTTACAATCGGCTGGTTCGTGACAGCGGCAGCATCTGCAGAACCACCTTCAAAGCGTCCAAAACTTGGGATCTTTGGTGGAGCAACCGACGATATGGCAGCACCTAGAAGGCTGATAGCGCATCGATGAAGACGGACATTACGAATGGGCGAGTTCGACTCGGCGCGTTTCCTCTTCCCTCCTCCACCTGCTGCTGCTGCTGCTGCTGCGGGTGCAGAATCCATCGTCCAGTAAGAGGTTAGCCATGATCTCGATATAAGACGCAGTGCCTACTCACGAGGCACAGTTATTCTTCCTCACTGACTCGAGCGGTTGTGGAAGTTAGGGTGTTGATGAAGGTTGAAGAATGTTGTTGCAACAGAAAACATAACTGAAGGTGATGCAGCCGAACGAGGAAGTCGCGATCAGGACTTACGTCGTTACATCGTCGTAGTAACCAAGTTGATGTTTTGCTTTGAACCCGCCTCGCGGTGGACATGAAAAGTGGCAAAACTCGATATTTCATGTAAATTGAATATTCAATCAAGCATGAATGATTGAGAATACTTGCGTATTTTTAAGAGCTTGAGTAGTTCTGAGCACTTGGCTCTTCTGAGCCGTCAGATTATTCAGCATTTATCAAATAATCAGAACTTTTCATTATTCCAGACTGCATCAATAAGATCGGCCACAGAAATCATACTACAGTACAGTAGCAACCCGGCACCACCTTTGTCAGTGTGCTTTGCCGTTGCATGAGTGCATGTTGTGCGACCTGCCTTATCTGGACACCGAGATGAGGCCTCGGGGGCTCCAAAGGCTCATAAACTTAACAGCACCACCAAACCCTTTGGTTCTCTGAGCTGTTGAATTTATCGCGTTGTCAACTGGAGATCAGACGTTTGAGGATGGCTATAATAAATCCTTCATTGGCCCCAGATACCGACGGGGGACTTGAACTGAGGTAAGTACTGTACTGTACAGTCGCAATAACCCACTCGCTCTCAATTGGCTTTAAACTCTGATGGACCCAGAGAACTTGACGGAGACGACGGAGACGACGAATCTCGATATGAAAATCCTCATCAAGGACAAGGCCAACAAACTCCATTGCTGCATGGACAACCCCCCTCGCCATCCCCGCCATCCCCACTGCCTCCTCAATCACCAGCTCAAAATGTACCAGGTCCTATACCACCAGGACGAACCACGACCCAAACACCGCTACCTACACGAACCTCGTCAAAAGGATTGACAAAAAGGCAGCGGAAACTCAAAGCTCTCCATATCTGTTCTCTCTTCTTACTTGGCGTCGCTTCCGCGATTTCACACCACTTCTTCTATCGTAGCCGCAGGAATACACTTGCGGCCGACTCTCAGCAGCAGCAATGGTGGAACAACATTGGAGTTCTCTTCGCAGGTCTCACGACTGCATTCCTAGGTGCGGCAAGCACTGAAGCATACTCCCAGTACTTTTGGGATGTTGTCCATAATCTTGAATTGAGTCTAAGGAACATAGATCGGCTGTTTTCTCCTTCCTTCAGGGGGTCGCTTCTTTTGTGTCCGCGGAGTTTCAAATTCTGGCAATGGAGGTTGGATCGTTCAACACGCTGGATTGTGCCGGCTTGCTTGATGTCATTTGTTTGCTTGTAAGTATCTTTCACGAAAAAGGTCCGGGGGCATAAAGAGTATGACTTACGAGTGGATGGTGCCAGCACAATCTCAATATAAGAGAGGCGAGAAGGAAGCTTCAAGCTTCGACTTTGAGTCGCGAGTCCATTACGTTCCTGGTTTCCATTAATTGTCCAGTACTCGAGGCAAGAATAACATCAGCTAACTCTTCCCAGAACTATTGTACTATGTAACATTGCCCCTCCTGGAACTTTGACTGTGGTCCCTGCTCTCACGCCTCCTCGCACTCAAGACTCCTCAGTAGCAACACTCAATTGGACCATGGCTGTGCGAGGCCAGCAAAATCGAACTTTCCTCTCTACCATAAACTCGTGGGTTTCTCCGCAAGCAAAGATTTTGGACCTCAATCCCTCGATAGTGCTTTCCAGGCTAGGATTCCAGGCGGCAAGCTCAAAGTCCGTAGTTCAACTGGTGCCAGATTTAGTGAACGCATCTTGGGTCACCAGCTTCAGAGGCCCCACGCTGAAGTGCCAGCCCGCGAATGTCAATGAGAGTCAAGCTTTCAAGAGAATTGAAAGACAAGATTCCAGTGGACATTCGGCGAGATCGAGGACGTACAGTACAAGTACTTCTTTTAACGCCACTGTTGGCAGCAGCTCGTTTCTTGTCTTCTCAGCCTTCACACCGACGCCTCAGTTCTTTTATTACACCTGCCGAGATATCATGACTGGTTACAATAGCAACATGCCTACTGTCCGATGGAACAGAAGGTGTAGCAATGCGACTTCTGAAGACGCGCTCCTTCAAATTTGGGTCCGCACTGCCGCGGAAAATCTCGTATGCACTTTGCACTACGCTGATTTCGAAGTCGGCATCGACATCACCAACTCCAAGCAGACAATTACCCAGCGCAGCATTACCGTCTACGAAGCTGTCACGGCGCTCACGGGGACTTGTAAGCGATGGTACGCGTATACTTGGAACCAAATGTACAACGTCGTGAACAAAAAGCAGGATGCCGTAATTCGCCCATGCCTCGCAAACATCTCCCTGACCAGTGCGTACATTGCAGGCTTCCGCGCCGTCAGCGACATGCTCAACGGCAATATATCTATCAACGCGGACCAGGAGGCCGACGTCAACAATACAATCGTCGGCTGCAGGTGGCAGTTCGACGATGCATCCTCCAAGATCTTGCAGACGGGCCTCGTGGCTTGTCCTGAGTTCCGCTACTGGGAAACCGCGAATACGTCGCAGGCTACCGTACCCTATAAGCACTGTAATGGTAGCCGCTTTGATTACGAGCCCCCAACTTCCTGTCGGAATGGGACATTGGCGAGGAGCATCGAGGATTTGATGAATAATATCACGATTGGCATGCTAAGTGTGTCTGGTGCCATGTAAGAGGAACATTGTACTTTGCGAGAAATACATGCTAACTTTTATAACAGCGCTAATTCTACTGCCCCTATAACAACATGGCAGACTCAGAATATGTATCAATATGATCCCTTCCCATGGTTGTGGGTACCATACGGTATTGCTATCGGATTGGGCTTTTTCGTCGTCACAACTGGGTTATTGAGTCTGTGGAAAAATGGGAGGGCGTATGATAATGGTTTTGAGGAGGTAGTCATGGCGACGCGCGGACTCGATTCTGGTGCCCCTGTGACAGGGGAAAGTGTCTTTTGGTATGACATTCAGGATGCTCCAGGTCATTTTCGGCTTGGTCCGCGTGCGGCTGGCTCATAAGTACCTCTAAACCATTCATAGAACTATTTCGTCTCAGTATAGCAGAACATGATCATAGGTGATTAACACAAGAATCAGTTGAGTACACTTAGGGTGATTGTCTCATTAATCAGCAGCAAGCAGACGATATATCGCTATTTAAATGAATCTGCTGCAACGAACCCCGCTGGTATGATTCCGCCCTTGCCAGGATTTACATAGATTTCCTAGTACCACTGCCTTGCTGTGACTCCTTAGGTACGGCATCAATACTGCTGCATGAATCTCCAAGTCTACCTAACGTCTACCAGCTGACCGTCCACAGTGAGACAGCCTCGGAAAATTAGTAACGAGCTATAGCTTTGTTGCGCGAGTAGCAATAAAGATACTCTGTACTCGTTATACGCTTTTAAAAGTTGGAAGTGGTGAAGTCATGATGGCTATCCCCGAAATTATTTAAATAATAACGATTAAACCAGGTTTGAAAACCAATTGACGGCTACTAAATCATTATGCTTTTAACCCGCCCCCGGTATTGTTCCTCCAGCTCTTGACTAAGTGAAGGCTTCTCAATAAGCCGCCAGAGACCTAGGAAAGCCTAAGGCAAGGAGAGTGACTGTTGAGCGAGCGAAGGGTTACACCTCTAGGATTCTTTGCTTAACCAGGAATATAGTTGAATTTGACTCAAGAGGGCATTCAGATATCCAAACTTGATTCCAAAGCAGCAAGTCAAAACCACGTCGAACTAGACTAAGTTTTCTTTTGAAATAAATAAACCAGTGAGTGCATAAGCAATAAATAAAGCTTTCGGAAGTCAAGAAGAGATAGATACCTATCCTTCCTTCTAAGCCCCCGTTTTCTTTTCGGTGAGGTATAAACACACTTAGTAAGTCTACAAGTGGGTAGTGTATCTGTGGCTTATTCCCCCTCGAGTCTAATCCCGATGTCTCTGCATAAAATTCTTCCCTTGCTACACCTCACAACAAAGTGAAATTTAAGATAGGTTCCTAAATAAAACGGTTATAGGGATCCAAAAGCCATTATTCGTGGCGTCTGAGGTCGTTAAGTTGCTTTTAACGACTGTTGCCTATTCATTCGTTAGGCAGTGGTTGATCATTGACCAGTTAAACCCGAGGAATAACCCCACACATCAGTTCTTATATCTCACATCCCCCGCATCTCCTCACTTCACTCTTCACTGTTTTTAAAAACAATCCCCACTCTCGAACAGCAATAATCTGGTAAGAATGGCACGACGGAGTCTCAGATTGTTCTTCCAACGGACCCGTGACGAAGGAGAAGACGATATGAATTCCTCACAGCCAGCCACCCACCCACTATCAGACCACTCCTTCTCTCAGCCCACCACCAACACCACCACCATCCTCTCAATAGTCAACCAAATAAACTCCTCCGGCTGCAACCCCCAACTCCAATCCCCCTTCTTCTCCCTCATCCCTAGCGAAATCCGCGACCAAATCTTTCTGTACGCTCTTTCCGAGTCCGACGGCACAACACCCATCGCCAAGGGCGATTACTGGTACCGCCCCGAATACACGCACTTCCGATACATCGACACGGCTCTGCTGCGCACCTGCAAGCAAATCTGGGTCCTAGCCTACGCCATCCCGAGAAAGAACGTCCATCAGCGTATCTGGCTAGGAGGTCCAGAGAGACAGCCACCGCGCCGTATGCTCCCCTCCTCCCCTGCCCTCCCCTACCCATTCCCCAACAAAAGGAAAGTGTAGAAAAGTTCTCGGGGAATGAGAAATTGGAAATCCGTACTAAGAATCGAGGATAGGATTCGCGTATGCGGAGTCAGCACACGAGCAAGTCCTGTTCCCAGCAGTGGAATATGCGACAAGTGGCCGCTCACGCACCATCTGGCCGAACGAGTGTCTCCAAGTCTTCGCCCAGATGTGGGCGCTTGAGCGCGGGTATTTGGAGCGGGCTGTCACGTCGGCAGCAGGGACGAGGTCGATTCGTCGGCTTACTATCACGCTCCGTTACACGGACTGGTGGTATTGGGAGAACAACCAACGACTCCAGATCTCGGATGACTGGGCGAGTAAATTCCTAGGCCCGGACTCCCTTGAAGAAATCATCGTCGAGTTCGAAACTCGGCTGGGGAAAAAAGCAGAGCTGGATGTGTTAATCAGAGATCAAGTCAGCAAGTGGCAGTTCCGGACCGTGGATGGGAAGGTCTTGGAGCTGGGGAGTAAGAAGCCGGCTGTGGTGCGGTTTTGGGTGGGGACTGCGATGACTGGCTTGCATGCGGGAAGGCGGGCGCATCATGAAAATGAGGCAAATGGGAATTGGGAGGGGCTGGGGCAGGGAGAAATGATGTATGTAGTAGAGACGATGGTTTGGAAGAGGGATTGGCATGGAGGGGTTCCCGAACAACGGGTTTATGGAAATCGGGAAAGAAATGTCCTCCAGCTTCCAGAGCTAGAGAGGGAGACTGAAAATATTGGAGAGGGGTTGGCTTGAAGCTTTGTATACTGTCAAGTAAGTACAATACCAAGTCTTGAAATATCCATTCGTCTTTCCAAATCCCCTCCAGCTTCCTTCCGTATCTCATGGCTTCAAGTAGCATATACCCGAGTCATTCATTCCGCCACACTAGTTCGTAACCCACAACTCTTAACCCTCAAATAGCTCCCCTACCTCCCCAATTATCTACACCAGAAGACTCACTCATCAGAGCACCCATAGCAAACAACTCCTGTTAACATCCCCCACACCAGCACTAAAACATGTCTTCCTCCTAAACCTAGCGTTACATATACCAGCCCCAGCAACAATAGCATATATATCCATCCCTCCCTTCCATTTAAAAGTCGCGAATGGGTATCATTTCACCCAATAATACCATCCGATACGATGAAATACGAGACAATAAAATAAAATAAAATAAAATCACAGTGTGCTTTCGAGACGATAGTAACATTACAACATGAACATTACATAAATACCACAAACAGAAAGAGACATCAAATCAGATATCCGGCCTAAATACAAGAAAGCACAGTACAAAACACTCACTCTTCATAATAACCAATGACCCCATCAGCTCACCTCGTTACCTCCGCTCAGCTCAGCCTCGCAAGTTGCAACGAAGAAAAATAAGAAAAAAGAAAAACACTCTAGCTATATACACAGCAGTTCTTATCTTTCCTTCCTTCCTTCTTTTCTTTCAGGAAAAAAAAAATAAAGACATCAAGGAGACAAAAGACGGTAAGGAGGTCGCGGAGAGCGCTATCACTTCATACTAGCTTCCTCGCTTCTATCCTTCTGCTCTTCTTCTGGCGTGATCTTGGATTAGATCGGGCTTGAACCATCCGCCTGTGCACCTTGTTGTTTAATGTAAACTGTAAGCTAAATAGCTGCGTTCGAGTCGCAATAGTGTCTGACTCGAACTGAAACTGAAACTCGACCTCGGTTTGAATTTATTTGAATTTATTTTATTTTCTGTTCCCATTCCTCGTCTGCCAGCTACGTACTGTACAGTACAATCATTCTACCTCGCTCATTTCCCATGCCCGTCCTGGCCAAGTTCTGGCTCCTGTCATCAGTCGTGATTTATCCCAGCCGGTTCCTATGTAAAGTAGCGCCAAAGCCAAACCATAGTTAGAGAGTTGAGAATTCTAGTCCCACAGTTTGAGAGTCTTGCAATCGAAAAACGCCAGATCGCTATGCTGTATCTTGTAGTATGTGCCTTGATGTCGTGTCGAGAAGAGAGGAGAGAGATGAAAGACTAGCGTATTCGAGGATTGGTAGCCTGCTACTGAGTTGCAGAGTAAGCCATTCGTAGGGTTTCGACAAGGAGTTGAGAGCCGATGTGAGAGCTAATGTCAGAGCAGAAAATCGGGAGTAGCGTCCAGGTCGAACTTTGAGAGAATTCAGGTGCAGCAGCCTCTTGTTGAGCAAAACCGAATCCTTCAAGCAACTCAAACACCAACCGAAACCGTCCCCTCAACAGGATCCTCATGCTTCGCCACACTCCCCTTTCCTCTCCATGTACTAACCGCCGCAATATTTGCTTTGAACACCTCTTTCTGCGTACCATATGCTCTCGGCGTAAGCTTAATCAAAGTGTGAAGTGGAACATTCAACCACGGGGATTTTTCTTGGTCTTCCTTCATGAAATAGGCGTAGATGCAGCGGAGGATAGCTTGGTGGGTTACGATAAGAATGTTTTCTGAACGTTCGAGTTCCATGATAATGGGCTCGAGACGAATTACCACGTCACGGTATCTATGACGCGTTTGTCAGCTGATTAAATATGAGGGGACGTGATTGGGGCGAGGGAGAGGCGGAGCGTGCAGAGCTAGGAAGATGAGGGGAACTTACGATTCTCCACCTCGGTATCTGTAGTTGTACTTGTCGTTGTCTCTAGCAGTGAAATCCTCAGGGTATATCTCCGAGATCTCCTCGTAGGTCATGTTATCACAGACTCCCGAGTCAAGCTCATCAAGTGCTTTCCATTGCAACTGGTTCCATTCTTGGGGTAGGTGCCGGGCTGTTGCGATTGTACGCTTCAGGGTTGAGGTCCAGACTGTGAGGGGGTGTTCTTCGCCAGGCTGCGAGAGTTAGTATTGAATACCAACCTGGAGAGGGGGCACATACTCCGAATGACTGCTTGACTAATTCAGGAAGCTTCAAAGCATACTCCTCGCCCCGCGGAGACAAATCAGCATCACCACCAATCTGGCCCGTAACATTCCACATCGATTCACCATGCTACCCAAGTCAGCCCAATTCCCTTTCTAGACCCATGCACTTACCCGTGACAACCAGATAGATCTCTGCTTGATATGCAAGTTCATCAAGTAATACACAACCCGACTCTGCAAATAGTCCTGAATCGCATTGATAATAACCTGCTTTCCTACATTCATAATCTTCAAATACGTCAAATCATTCTCCTCTTCATCGATCGTCTCATAAATTCTCTCGTAGTTCCTAATGCGGTTCCGGAAATCCTGGGCCGCCACCTCGGGATCCTGACCCTTGTAGTCTGGGGATGTGGTCTTGACTTCGAGGATGTTGCTCATGATCAGATCTTCGTCGTCGCATTTGCTCTCCACAAACAGGGTCTCGACTCCGGCTCCCTCGCAGCGCTCCTTGATCCAGCGACGACGGGCCTTGGTGCTGTTCGTGGCATCGAGAATGGCGATGATTCCACCTTCCTTGAACCATGCGAGCATGTCTGTGACAGCAGCTTCGGCCGCAGCCCGACGCATACGCTCTCCCTCTGCGTTATTGGTGTCGAAAAAGTCAGCTGTTGGATGAGGCGCATCGTGTCGGCGGTAGTTGCCCACATTGAAGACTTGGGCATCGATCGAGAGCCATTTGAGGTATCGTTGAGCTGTGAAGTTCGCAGATCGTTAGACCATTCTTTAAAGCACCCTGCAGACAATTGAATATAAGTAGACGTACCTTTTTGCGCAATGAGAGACTTTCCCCGGGCAGGCAATCCCACCATCACCACACAGATTTGAGTATCCTCGACCTGGACGCCGGTGCCATTAGTCTTCCTGCTTGGACGTGCCAACTCCATTTTTGCTCTTCTTAACGAAAGGAAATGATTGTCGAGAGAAAGGAGAAGCGCGGAGGTAAATCAAGGTGAGTTTGCGGGGGGAATGGATTGTAGAAAAGATCGCGTGAGGAAAATGGATCCAGAGGCAGAGGGCCGGGAATAAACGGCTGGCGACGGGATCTCGTTTTTGCTGGCCGGGTAGAATGGAATAAGGCGCTGGATAGTGATAGCGACTGAGGATGCGTCCGTTGTTCGTTGTTCGTTGAGCGTATCGCCAGCAATTCTTTTACTTTGGCTGTTGTGGTGTTGTGGTGATGGGGGGGGAATTGAGGGGAGGGAATTCTAATGTTGGCCAAGGGGCAGGATGCAGTTCTCGTCTTTCTCGGGTCCTTGTGATTGCCGTTGGTGGCTGTGGCTTGAGCAGGATCGCCACAGGGCCCCAACCGATAAAGCGATAGATATCAATGAGGAAAACCAAAATCCCCGCACGAGGCTGCAAATGCCCAGAGCCGCTACTCTAATCCGGTACTTGTTATATCCCCGGGTTGGAGACGAGGGTGCTTCTTGATATCTACTCCTCTCTCATCTGCACGGGTAGAAAGTACAGAATGATCAGACCAATCCAATTGGATTGGAAAGTCGTCAACCATACTCTTCTTTATACGTCCTCTCCTCTCCTCTCCCCTCTTTGGGTCTTTTTGAATCCCTTTGAATATCGGAATTGGGGTTATCAGGTGGTAGTTTTTGAATGTGAGGGTTTCTTTTCCAAGCTCCAAGCTCCAACCTGCTGAACCCCCATGCAAGACTGTGTGACCAAGAGACCAGGACCTCTAAGCTGCCACTCAGGACAAGGCCATGTCTTTTTGTCAACATCATGCAAGAGCTCAACTGCACCTGCAGCCAAGAAAACGCCAGGGACTGGGACTGGTACTGGAACTGTACTGTACTGTACATACAAGCCAGGAACAAAATGCAAATCTCCAGATCAAGACCAGGTCGGGTGCCAACTCATCACGAGACTTCGCGAAGAATCGAATTGGAATTCTGATGATTAGTCCAGGATTGTTCTCATTCCCTTCTCGAACTCCGATTGGGACAGAATACTAATTCCGATCCATATATTGTATACCAAATCCCTAGCACACAATTGCAAGATCTGCTTGACCCATCCAGACTCCAGTCGAGAACTTCAACCTCGGGTTCCTGAATTACTACTATCCAACCCTTTTGTCCGAGACCCAAGAACGGGTCTCCGGAAAGGCAACTTGCAATTCCGCGTTCCCTTCCTTACCCACAAGTTCAAAAATGAAGAGCGAGCCGGATCTCATCCGCTTCTCAATGAGAGGATTGGGGTTCTCTCCTTGAGGGATACGGATTTCCAACCTTCACCGCCATCAAACACTTGCTTGCTTGATAGATGCCCAATGCAGCCAGCCACCAAGCACGTGGCTGCCTACCCCGGTGCTCATCAACGCATGGAAATCAGAAGACTTGCAAGCAATGCGATGCAACGAGTGACCAACCGACACAGGACTAGATAAAGACAGGAGAGTACATACATTCCCCATGCTATACATCATGCCTTTCTTGCTAGAGCTGCGAGCGCGTCCAGCGGGAATACCGTACATCGTGACTGATTGCCGCGCTTATCGGTGCTTGGGAACGTGTTTGCTGGTGATTGAGAGACCGGCCGTGCACACCAAAGCAGGGAAATACGACAAGGGAGAGATAGGAAGCAAGATGTTGCACTGGTCACACCGCCAGATCGTCCGGATGAGATTTAAGAGGGAGGGGGAGAGGGAGGGGGAGAGGAAGAAGACGAGGAAGTGTAGGAGATGGGGTGGAGGGGGTTAGGTAAGATGGTTGAGGTACTGTACGAGAAGGTTTCAAGATGACCAGCAGGCCAGGAAGAATTTGTTTTCCGACCTCTTGGCTGAGCCTTATCGCGATAAGGGACAGTGAGTCAAAGCAGCGGGGGGTGGGGGGTTTGTGAGGAATATACTTGGGGTTGTACGGGAAGAGTAAGTGAATTAAATAAAGCAGGTTAAAGGGAGTATTTGAGAGAGGTATGTAGAGCAAACTAGCTAGCTTCTTGGTTGATGACAATGGCATAGCAATGCCATGAAGTCAAGCAGGCCGTGCACGGACAAGTAATAAAGTCACCTGATCTCTTGGTTAGCGGCACCGCATGGACCAGCGACGTCCCGAGCCGGTTTCTAATTCCGAACTCCAAACCTTCCCGACTCGAACTACATTCCTTCAGTAGAATCCATCTAATCCATCTGCTCTAGCCATGCCCATCAAAAGACGCACCTGTGAGTCTCCTGTCAAGTAAGCTGTTATTCGGTTAGTGTTGAGCAATTTTAAAAACTTTCTTTCTTCACCTCTTGCGTCTTCTACACACAAAGACTCAATATCAGATGGAATATGATCCCTGCTTTGACAGCAACAATTCAGCGCTCTCTCCAAGTTGAAAAACCTGTTGGAACCAATGCTTGAGTTTTGTTGGTTGGGCAGAACATTGTCAATACTCTAAGTTCGCGCGTCTTCCAAGCTAAGCCAGTTACCTATATTATGCTGTATCCTGCAATTTTCATATGTTCTCAAGTTCTACTCAAGTCCTTATGTACGTCGAGTTCCTCGCACTCACCCCAAGCGCCGATGTCAACATACCAAGTGAGAGCAACAGTTGTTTCCCTTCAGTCTTGATTTTTGTCTTATCAAAATACCCCTTCCATCACCCCTCCCATATCATTCAAACTCGAAAACACACAGACTATCCAAAGATTCGTCACCTCTCTCCCTCTGACCCACTCTCCTCAATCACATCCCTGCACCATCATCCTGCCAAAATCCTTATAATTTATCAAGCCCCTCACCCTTTCGGCTCCTCAGCACGGCATGCCTAGAGCTTCTCTCGCACAATCCTCGGTGGTGGTGCTCCGAACTTCGCAGCCCTGCTCTCGGCATACGCTCCCAGTCTCTTGTCCGAAGCCAACAACTCTTACGGATCTGCTACTACCACCAATACCTTGAAGGCGTCGATTGCCTTGTAAGAGGTCTCTTGCTTTCCGGCAGCAGCGATGAGGTAGTCACTATAGTCGGCGTTTTACTTGATTCGGGTGTTTCATAGGGCATGGAGGTTGTCGGCCGCGGGAAAAAGTTGTAGTACCCAGTGGAGCTATACTTGCTTGACGTAGAGGCGGAAGTGGTGTAGTGTGTAGGGTTGGGCAAGGGGTTCTGGGGATCATAAGCAGGACGGTGAGAGTTATCGTACGCAGTGGATCTATCCGTGCCCAGTGTAGTACCGATGTAATCATGTAAGGTGCCATGCTCGGAGATGCCATACTTCCAACTGTCGAAATGACAGCAAGACCTCTCCTAGACTCCTATTCTTCCTCTTCCCAAGTCGGTGGGCATCGGGGACTCGGGTCGGGGTTACAATCGGAGGGGACAGACAACGTGGGTCTTCTCAATAGCTGGAGTGTTTTCCCATTGAACTCCTCCATTGTTTGTAGATGTTGCTTGCGGATGGATCGTAGAAAGAGAAATCGCCTAGTGGAACTAGGGGAAGCCACTTGCACATTTTTCTGGTTGATGCACCCGGAGCCCGATAAGTCACTGGACCCCTTTTTTTACGGAGAAGAAAAGAGAATTAGAGAATCCGAGGTGTTGGAGCGTTGCGAGTAAAGGTTCAGTATTTTGCGTGAGCAATGATCTGTATTGAGGGAGGAACGGCACTGTTGTATGATTCTAGACGCTGTGGCGGAAGATCCCTTACTGAGAAAAGTTATGACTAGGGAAGAGCAGTTTGGGAAGTCTTGATCAATGAAGCCATGCCTGAGAATACTGTTGTTATAGGTTTAAATCATTAACAGGGGAAGTATGGTTCCATATAGAGTATCATATTATAGGGTAATGCGAGAATCAGTTGTATTTTTGTTTCAATCCTGCCCCTTTCAGATGAGCCCATGAATAGAAGCTTTGATCTGAATGATCTAATCTAAAACTCCAAGACTTGGTTTTGTTTCCAATGGTATTTCATTCCTAAAAACTGTAGGCCGTGGTTTCGAAAGAAGTTACCTTCTCGTTAATAAAAGCCCTATGAAGTTTACATGGGTTTTGAAATGCCTCAGCGAAAGCTAGGGAGAACTGTATTTAAGTTGCCATTTTGGAAAGCACAAACAAAGAAATCGGATGAATGAATTATTTACACCTTCGTGTGCCATGGGAATGAGATTCATTCAAATCGATTGTCAAGGAGTTGGTCTTCGCTCCCGGCTCCCCAGTTACCCCACTAATGACGGGACAATCTCGGATGCACATCTACCCCTCGCTATTCCCCCCACTTCTTGCATTTCCATACTTGTATCAAATCTTCAAGTCAGCCTCTCCCCATCCCAGTCTCGACTAGAAAATGGTCGACCAAAGGAAACTGCGGGTAGGCATTGTCGGAGCAGGAGAAGTTGCACAAGTTATACATCTCCCAACCTTAGCACTGCTCAACCACCTGTACTGGGCATTCCCTTTCCATCAACTTGAAAACACGTCTACTAACCTCATCGCTAGCTACACCGTTGTGTCAATTTGCGATGTCTCCCAACAGACAGTCGACCACTGCGCCACTAAGTTTCGCATCCCCCACAAAACCACTTCCTCATCAGAAACCATTTCCCATCCAGAAGTCGACGTGGTCATGATCCTAGCAGCCGATGAGTTCCACGAGCCCCTCGCAATCTCCTCGCTTCAAGCAGGAAAGCTCGTCTTCGTCGAAAAGCCCATTACCCTTTCCATCCCCTCCGTTCAGCGCATTATTGCCGCCGAGAAAGCAGCAGGAGGGAATCGTATCTTCGTAGGCTATATGCGGAGATATGCACCTTCATTTACAGAAGCTTTCAAGCGAGAAGTTGCGTCTATTCCCAAGATTATTTATGCCCGATCGCGTGATATCGTCGGGCCTAACTCTCATTTCGTTTCCCAGTCTGGGACATCACCGTCCAAGTTTTTGGATTTCCCGCCGAATGCAGCGGCTGAGAGGGGGAAAATGCTAGACGAGCTAGTATCTGAAGCTTTTCCAGGCAGGAAGGCGACGGAGAAGGACGTCGATTATTGCCGGTTTCTGGGTAGTTTAGGCTCTCATGACTTGTCGCTCATGAGGGAAGCTCTTGGTTTCCCGGAATCAGTGGCTGGCGTATCTGCAAATGGGCTCTTCTACTCTGCAATCTTCAACTATAGGAATGTGACGGGAGAGCCATTTGCTGTTACGTACGAGAGTGGCATCGACAATGTTCCTCGCTTTGATGCTCATTTGTGTGTGTATGGTGAGAAGAAGACTGTCAGTATCCAGTACAATACTCCCTATGTAAAAGGACTACCGATTGTAGTGAGGGTGGAGGAGTTGAACAAGGCTGGAGAGGCGAGTACAAGAGAGGTCTTGTCTTCTTTCGAGGATGCGTATACGGTGGAGTTGAGGGAGATGTATGATTGTTTTGCTGAGGGAAAGCAAATCAAGACGACAGCGACGGATGCGGCGAGGGACTTGGAGTTGATTGATTTGATGTTTAGGCAGAGAGCGAAGCAAGAGTGAAGTGACGCAAGCTCAAAATACAACAGCTCGAAGGACTAAAACCTTTTGCTCTAATATTTCCAATTACAAGTGTGAAAATCAGTGGGTCTTATCGCAAGCATTTAGCATAGGAAAAATGGAATGAGACATCATTGATGAGCAATATAGTCCGAATTACGTGAACCCATACAAGAAAATTAAAAGTCAGGAATTCTCATTGATTCTATTCCTAGAGAACTCACTAGCCGGGATGTTCTAAAACATCAGCTCTTCCTCCGATCCACATCCGCACCAGGCTAAGCGAAACTTAAATTTCCACTTAACTTCCCCTATTTCTATGTACACTTTTTGCTACAGTATTTCAAAGTGTGCTAACCCAAAACAGCAATACTCCCGCCCGCGTACGAACACCAAAATTTGGAGAACCCAATAACAGGACCTGGCTTTTTGTAACATATCCCCAACGCGTGGGGCTCTAACCTAACCCTATTCCAAGCCGTCGTGCTGAAAGATGTCACAAGTATGTTATTTTGGCGGTGTTCACGGGTATGAGCGTTACCGTTTTAAGTTAGCGGATGTTGAAAAATAGGGGAAGTCTATCATTCGGGACGCATTAACTCTGTGCAAATTTTTCTGTAGCCAGTAATCTGGCTTATCTTGTTAGGGCTGTCACTGGAACGGAAGCTAGCGGCCTAGAGCTAACAGGTGGCGGAAGCTATTGGCCAATTCTCATCGACTATGCTTGGAAATTTCAAGTGATCTTGAATCTTTGAGCAAATTAGGACTTCTGAAAGCTCAAAAATATCCATACCGTCTTGGATATCTAATAATACTATTCGTGTGCCTTTAAGTTTTTAATGGATGGCTGTCACTTTTTCTGTTCACAGTGAGGGATAAGTCTGGGTAGCTTACGAGAAAAAGGGGAGGTTGAAGATGGAAGATATGCCAGCAAGCTCTTGTGGAAAAGAATGGGATGTCCAAATGATCGAGAACCAGATTCGGAGGAGGGTTATTCTTAAAACGCGGACATGTAGGAACAGGGCGAGTCTCTCTGGGCAGCAGGCTCGGGGTTTGGATGTCTGCTTCATAAAAGGGGCTTGGCGCCACTAAGCGAGCCACTGTCGAGTGTATTTCGGTAGTATCCACTTGCTCTGTTCTTTTCTTCTTTTTCAAACCACGTCACTTCAACCGTCCGATACTGATATTCTATCAACTACTGTAGCACCTCAAATATTGATCCATTCATTGTACCAGGGCCTTTGCCTCTGGACCAGTGTGACTAGCCTCTTGAGAGTGGGTGTCCAACGAGCCGGTTTCGACATTGCCATTGTGGCGCAGGAAACCAACCGACCCCCGGCTAATGCACCTATTTCCAGCACCACACTCAAAGGAACAACGAAAATTCTCAAGGAAATCTATGGAGCATAAGTACTAAAGAGATCTCTTCGCATTCGCTCTCTCTTCGTTCTTCCTCTCGATGTCTCCGTTCATGAAAGCTGTGCCGTCGGAGTCAGGGGAGACACGTTGAATTCGCCAATTGTTTATGGTCTCAAACAATCTTCCGGCATTGGTAGGTTAGCCCGAATTAGCAACTGAGAAGTAGAGGGGTGATTTCAGTGAGAATGCCCAAGATGAGTGATTTTGGGACGGTGGGGAAGAAGACTAGGGTGTCTTCGGGACATAGTCGGACCGGATGCGGTACTTGCAAGTTAGTTTACTTGGTTCCCTTCATCTCTACTTGATATTGATGCTCAATTCAGAATTCGAAGAGTGAAGTGTGATGAGGCCAAACCCATCTGTCTCAGGTGTGAGAAAGCCAAGATAAAATGCGATGGCTATGCTTCTACGCTCGGGCCACCAGGTTTTGGCCTCTTAAGACGGAGGAATACAATCCTCGGAATAGATCCAGCCGCCTCACTTCACCCTTACTCATTTTTCTTTGAGACCCATGATGAAGCCAGATACTTCTCATTATTCCGGGACAAAACTGTCTTCCAGATGGTACCTTACTTCGATGCCTCCGATTTCCGGACTTTGATCCTCCAGGCTTGTGATGTGCCGTCGATTCGGCATGCAGTCATAGCTATCGGAGCTCTTGATCAGACATCTAAGACCGTCCAGGACCAACGGGCATTATGTTTCGATATGAGCACCGTGGCACCTACGTTACACCACAGGCATGCCATCCAAGAATACACCAAGGCTATCCGCATCATGAGAGATGAAATTGCCCGTGGCCGGCAAGCTCTCCGCACCACCCTTCTCACCTGTCTTGTCATCGTATGCTTCGAGTATTTCCACGGTAATTACCGACTCGCCGATGCTCAAGTCCACAACGGCATAGCACTCATCGACTCATGGCGCCGTACCTTCCCCAACCGGCACAAATACCCCCTTGGATTCCTCTCCCCCGCCCCAGCCATCATCGAAGACCAGCTCATCCAGATCTTCGGTCAGCTAGAAGTTCACTCCATGTCCTTCAAAGACAATCGGCCTGGAGCTGTACACTATGAGCTGCGAAGCGAAGGCACTGCCCTCATCCGCAACATGCCACGCACATTCGAGACCATCTACCAAGCTAAGATCTACCAGGCATTTATCCTCCGCCGGTTACAACATTGGCAACACGCTCTGGGAGCCAACTTCTGTCCGCCTATGCAGAGAGAACTTACTACAAAAGCAAGAGAAGAATGGGGTAACACATCGTGCGTATCCCACGACGAGTTAATACAACAACCCGAACCACCAGATCTCTCAGACCTACTTGCTGATATTCAACTTGACACTTCGATTCCAGGACAGCATGCTTTCCATTTAGCAGAGTTAGAACAGTGGAAAGCCAGTTTTGAGAAGTTCTTAGACGTTAACCCCAAATGGAGGGGTACTCTCG
The DNA here is from genome assembly GCA_037952635.1 of Bryoglossum gracile. Taxonomy (NCBI): domain Eukaryota; kingdom Fungi; phylum Ascomycota; class Leotiomycetes; order Helotiales; family Bryoglossaceae; genus Bryoglossum; species Bryoglossum gracile. Next base: position 95,893 of record JAPZPB010000067.1, on the reverse strand, counting down.
CGGAAGGGTTGCTGCAAATGGCGTACCAAGCTACTAATTTACATATGGTGACATTGATGGCAGGAGACCCTATGGTGTATGATGGCTACACGAAGGAAATGGAAGAGCAAGTTGATTATTGTGAGAAAGTGTTGATGTTACTGCATCAAAAGGCGAATGCAGTACCGTTTACATTTGATCAAGGCCCAATCCTGCCGCTGTATTATGTGGGATTGAGTTGTAGGGTCAAGCGGGTGAGGAAGAAGGCCATTGCTCTACTTTTAGCGTGGCCAAGGAGAGAAGGGGTTTGTGATTCGCTGTTTGCGGGGAAGACTTGCGAGTGGCTTATGGGGCTAGAGGAAGAGTTTCGCGGTGCGGGAGAGGGGGATGGGTGTGGGGAGGGGAATATACCTAGGTGGGCGAGGATAAGGCATGTTGGAACGAGATTTAGTCTTTTGAGGAGGAGGGCGGAGTTAGTATGTAAGCAGCAGATTATGATGCCGGATAGATCGTTGCAAGCTGTGGAGAGGAAGCAGATAATTATGTGGTGATGTATTCATTCGACATGATTCGATTGGGTATCATGGATGATGTGCAGGGTAAACTGGGAGCATGATTTACATGATCCCAGAAATCACATAAGCTTCAAAGGAGCGAACGAGGAAGGGAGGGAAAGGTAGCTGTCGGAAATAGCCTCGACTTTCCACCATCAAGATGCTCATATGTATGTCTACCGACTTGTATTTATTACATAGATTCAACACCTTTCATATATATTTTATATTTTATCTAGAAAATTCGTTACTACGCCTTCGCTGATCAACTCTGCCTATTAATAGCCTCATCTCACTACTGTATCTCACCATTCTAGAAATATATCACATGACCTATAGCACGTGACAAAAAGTCGTCTGTTGCAGCCGCAAAGGCACCCCTCAGCCTCTACTACATCCCACCATCCTTCAAGCCTCATCCTCACCAAATGCTGTACCCCATACTCTCCCGCATCTCAAACAGAACACAGAACAGCAGGAAGCCCATCAGGAATCCAGGAATCGCGTGCGGATTCCCAACTGCGGCTTGGCCCCAAAATTAGCGTCCACCTAGCCGCAAACAGCTTAGCGAGTTCCTGCCAGAGGCTGAGGAACCTCACTCTAACATAACCTCAACTCCTCTCCCTCTCCCCGACTTTGGGATTTCGTGATCCTGCTCCTCCGCTGCGAACACTGCGAAAATAGGTGGGTAAAGATTAGGTGAGTGAAGAGGGAGGAGGAGGAAGAGGAAGTATATGTATGAGGGAGAGGAAGGAGGGAAGAGAAGAAAACATGAGCATTTGATTCAGTGGGATTCAGCTGCAACAACATCAACAACAACAACAACGACAACTCTCTCTCTTTGTGTTTACCACTAGCATTTCTTCGCACTTCTACGTTGTGAATTCTCACCATCTCACTGTCTGGTTCTAGACTCTGCTTTTTGTCGCTTTAGCGTTTTCTCAATTTCAGCCCCCTATTATTCGCAAGAATTATATACCGATATCTTCAAGTTGTCTAGTCAGACGCAACCCCCAACCATGTATCCCCAAACAACTCTCACCACCTCCCTCCTCCTCACTCTCCTTGCCGCCACCATCTCCGCTACCCCCCTCAACCTACCCATCGACCCCTCCGCCCTCTCCTCCGCGCCAGAAAACGACCCCGCCCTCCACTCCATCTACTACAACAAAGGTGCCCGCTCCGAAGAATCTTCTTCCGAAATAGAACCCCGCGACCCTTCACATATCGCCCTCTCCATCCACCGCCGTCCCCGCAATCGCTTCATTGGCATCACCACCCCCCTCCCCGCCGACCTCCTCCGCGGCTCCGTTAAGCTACCTGAGCATCACCATGCACCCAAGCATCCGCATTGGCCTGTTGCTATCTACAAGACATCGATTGGAAATCATCATGACCAGACCCCAAAGCACAATCCACTGGTCATGAACTTCGCTATCACACCCAAGACATGCGCGCCCTTAGCAGGAGAATGCACATGCATGGTCCACGACCTCTCGAAGCTCCTAATGCAGCGTTACCACCGCGGCCTCTCCCTCACGCCTCCACCACCAACCCACCCCCTCGCCTCCCTCGTCGCTTTCCTATCCGGATCCAGTTGGGTCTCTAACTCCGAACTCAAGCACCGCGCCACCCTCGCCCTCTCCAACCCCAAAGAAGTCCGCTGCCACTCATCAAACTCCGTTTCCATCTCCGAAACCGTCCTCCACCACATGGGTGGTCGCGAATTCCGCGCCACAGTACAGTTGAAACTGACCCCGACGCAGAGAGTCATGACCCGTCCTCTGAAGAGCTACAGGCCTGTCTCCGTCCCCGAAATTTTCCACCCGCGTCGTCCTATCTCTCACCACTCTCCCACTCCCTCTAAATTCCCGCTGGAGGCCTCGCATCACAGATCTGTGGCTGCCCAGCACGTAAGAGTAAGCGGCCATCAATTCAAGTCTATCGTTGAGCTTATGGAACGCTCTGTAAGCGCGGTGGAGAAGGAGATGGCCAAGGCTCAGGGCGGCAAATCCGGATTTGGAACTGTCTACGTCCATGGGATGGTACAGGGAGTGCAAGTTGAAAGCACGTGGACATTCTACGAGATTGTTAACGGGGTTGCGAGTCGCTGTACTTGAGTCACTGACTTGATGGTTGAGCTTTGGGATTTGCATTTCTTTTCGGCGCAATGGTTTGGAGCATTTTATAGCGTTTGGTATACCTCTTCGTTTTCATCTTTGATCTTATTTGGGGCGTTCAGGAAAAGGGGAAGTACTGTACAGTACAAGGCGCAGGGCGTATAGGTCACGGGAGTTCATTTGTCTGGTCTCATTTCATCTGATTTGGCTTGGTGTCTGGGGAAGGAGTTCGGACTGCAGTTTGGTGTATGGTCTTCATCTCATCGTCTTCATCGGACGTTTTTATCCTTTAGGGATATTGTGTATATTTCTCCTCGGAATTTCCGAACCAGAAAAATCATTACCAAAACCTTGTCTTGTTCGTGCACGGCATCTCGTTTCGAATCTCCAATTTATTCCTTAAAGTTAAGCTTCATTGCGGTTCATCTGCGAGACTGCTTACGGAAATGTAAATATTTTAGGTGGAGCTACAAGTTGTATATCGTTTTCAGCTCTCTTTATCAAGCGGAGTGCCATCTCCATGCCAGCCCAGCAACCCTGTTTGTGAAACCCCAAACGCCATATCATTTGTTCTAAACCAGGCTCATACCCAACCTCGTTTCATTTTTCATGCAGCGCTCAACTCCGCAATCCGCCTCTCCACCTCCCCCACCCCCCTCAACTGCAACTCCAACTCTTCCCTCTCATCCTCCAGCTTCAACCTCTTCTCCGCATCCAACTTCGTAAACACATAATGGCCCTGCCCATCAAACTGCAGGATCCGCGTATGGTACTTCCACAAACTCCTCCTATGACTCACGGTCATCAACGTTATACCTAACGCTTTCGCATGCTCGTACATTATTTTTTCCATCTCGAGTGTCACGGACGAGGTGCATTCGTCGAGAATGGCGTATTTGGGGCGGTTATAGAAGAGTCGCGCCATAGCGACCCGTTGTTGAAGACCGCCCGAGAGAACGGACGGCCATTCGGCTTCGGCGTCCCAGCCGAGGGGAAAGCTGTTGACGAGGTGGTCGAGATCCAAGATTTTGAGGATGTCGAGGAGGTCGGTGTCGGTGATGTTCTTGGCCCGCATTTGGCGGAGCGAATCGGGGTAGATGATTTGTTGGCGGAGAGAGCCAGATGAGAGGTAGGGTCGTTGGGGGACGTAGAATACTTGGGACAAAGGGGGCTTGTGAACTGTCCCGCCGTAGACGGGCCATAGACCGCCGAGGATGCGGAAGAGTGAGGATTTGCCACAGCCGTTGGGGCCGATAACGAGGACGTGGTCACCACGGGCCATGGAGAAGGAGAGGGAGGGGACGAGAACAGATCCGCCAGGGGTAATGATTGGACTGGATTAAATCAGTGAGGTGTGGGATTTGCGGGGGAACGAACTTACACGTTGATAAACTCGATGTCTTCACTCTCTATAACCGTTCCTCGACCTTTCATCAGCTCCGCCGAAGCGGAGTGTTCGTCCGAAACTAAAGTCTTTTCAAATCGCCCAGCCTTGATATCATCCATCACATCTAACAAAGTGGCAACTCGAGATGTATAGCCAGCCAATTCAGTTACCTCCTTGTAAGAGAACATGACTCGGCCGAAAGCGTCGGAGCTGGATAGTAGGAGACGGCGATTGGTAACAAAGCTTTCGGTTCTGTCGCCCATAGTCTGGGTTACAGCTCCAGGAATCTTGAAGAAAACAGGAACGCTACAGAGAACCAGACCGAGAGCTCCCCAGACGTATTTTATGATGAAGTCTTCCATAATCCCGTGTGTAAATCGTCTCCTTAATATATCTGCGCGAGTCAGTTGAGCAGCTTGGTAACGAAGGGGTAGTACTTGCAATTAACATGTTTGATGAGAGTGAAGTAGCCTTTGTCCAAGGTATCCTTTTCTGCCTCGTGCCCATTGTACAGAGCGATTTCTTCGCCGTAATCTATTAGTCTTGAATGCTCGAACCGGAATTCCCCTTCTAATCGTGCTTCGTCCGCAACGTATTTTCCAAATGGTGGGGTCAGAGCCCGCATAACATTTGCTGATAGTTGAACCAGTAGGGACATGAAGAAGAGGCCTTCTCCACCAACACTTTTCGAAAGAGAATAGTTGTAAATCAACATATCCAGAGTCGGCTTTGCTAGGTTTCCGTATAACTCTGCCAAGCTGTTTGCAAATTTTGACACATCCACAGTAATCAGTTGATCTGCGTTCTTTATCCGGTCGTCTAACGCAGAGAGCGAATAGAATGTCATATTCGAAAGGTATTTCTCATGGATGTAATTCGTCAACCGTGTTCGGTATTGAAGAGAGAGTTTGCACTGATGGTAAGAGAGCTGCTGAATATTAGCACAATTCTCCAAATAACTCGGAACTTCCCACCATAGAGTTTGTAAACGTTGCGGGGATAGCAATCAACATCCACCACACAATTCCCATCAAAAAGTCTTTTCCCCTCCCTCTCACCAAACTCGAAACCAGCGCCCCATCCATCGCTGCGACCTTCAAACTAATCAACGTCCTAATCACCAAGAACATGCTATGACTTAGCAAGAGCCTTAACTCCTTGCTCTTCCATCCAGGTATACATATCCTGAGCAACCGAAACAGATTCCTAAAGAACTCGCGATTGAGCTCGACCTTCTGCCGTTTCGGTTCTTCGCTTCTATTTCCAAGCCCGAGACTGGTAGAGCCGCGCGATCGAGCAGCTGCTTGCCTGGTGGCTGCGGCTTTCTGCTCGGAGATGGCGGAGCGGATGCGGTTGAGGAGGGCGAAAAAGAGAGTTAGATAGACAGTGCGGGAGATGGAGGTGCGGTGTTTGAGGTAGAGGTCGGTGAGCTCCGAGATGATGCCTTTGATAGTCTTATCAGGAGGTAAAAAGCTCAGTTTGGAGTGTGCTGCCATGGTTTCCTGCTGTGGAGAGGTGGTCGAAGACGCTGCGGGGGAAACCTGGGGAAGCTCTTAGATCATACTGTTTGTTGGAGAGTCTGCGGGTAGGTTATCACGGGCAGAGCGCAGGTGGTGGTATCATGCCGACGGTGACCTGGGATTTGGAGGTGAAGTATCGCAATCCGCGGTTTCGTTTTGGTGTTGTATTGTTGCTATTGATGCTGTTGTTGACCTCTGCGAAATCTTTGCCTATTCGTGATGTCCCTTTTCGTCCCTTCCCACATGTTGAGCCGAGGAGCGCAGGGATCTTTCCCCAGACAGTCTCACATGCAAACATGTAAGAATACATGCTCTCGATGATTCCAACACAAACACAGTATTGATGTTGGTGTTGATGTTGAGAAATCTAAGTCTTTTGAGTAATTGAAGCTCTTTGGAGGTTCAAACTGATTGCAGATGTATCTGTTAAATGATTCAAGCTTATGTTGAAGAATCAAAATTTGCTCAACGCCAGCATGCATATTCGTCATCTCACCTCTGTGCTGAAGAGCGATTGAATAACCAGGACAGCCTCAATCTCAATAGTTTAAGTACGGCCAAGCACTTGGATATTTCAAGCGGTCAGGATGTTCAAAACGATCTGGATAATCCACTTATTCTATCCACGGGCACTGTAATCGCAAGGCATATCAATTCTTTCGTGCCCATCGCCTATTTTCACTAAAATAGGCGAGGTACAGCTACAACGCGATTTCAGCTAAAATGCGACTCTATATATAGTTTTATACTATTTATTTGGTGATTAATCAACGCCATGTTATAAAGTTACCAAGAGTTATTGATATTATATAACAAAATGCCGAATTTTACTAAGAATTAAAAACAGCGTATAAAATTAGCACTAGCTATTTTAAAAGCAGCAAAGTTTTATATACTTATAAATGCTATTATATGAGACGCCGGCTCTGCTTTTGGCGCTCCTAGGCTCATGGCTTTATTAGTCATGTGCTCTTGAGCCGCATGCCAAGCCACTAGCATGCGGGCTACCTGTATATATTCCGTAGACCTCCTTTTTATAGCTCTTTAGTTTTGAATCCTCGAATAGGTTGTGGAATTGCTCCTGCCGTCTCATTATATATAATAAGGTTAATTATAATGCTTTATATAATGGCGTAAAGGATTAGTAAACTAATTTATTTGCAAGCTATCTTATAAGGAGCATATTTATAATAATAAATATTTATTTTTATTCTTTATATAATTGCTTTAAAGGTTAAGGTCTATTATCTTTTAATCTTATTATATTATTGCTTCTTTTCAAAATCCTAGTTAAAGCTCAAATTAAAGTAATTATTGCCTCTTAAGTTAGATGGCCCTTTGTGTAGGGACTTTTTGTGATAGTAGTTTTGCTTAATAAATTAAATTGGGATCATGGCCCGGAACAGCTAGAGGAGGTTGCGGGAGATAACCCTAGGCAAAAACGCATGCGAAAGTAGCTGCAAGAGGAGATGGAGGATCTTGAGAGGGGGAAGAACATTTTGACCTAAACTATTCCCCACTTCATTCCGAAATGGCCTTGACCGATTAGCAGAACATAAGGGGCGAAATCGATAAGAAGTAGGCAAGCAGGCGGGACAAGACTAAAAACGTGCCGGGGAAGCAGACAAAAACTACAATAGGAATATGTACAATTAGATCTTTCAAAGCCAATTAATTAAAAGCAAGCCTTCAGGGTTCTTCGCTCGTCCATTTAGTGTGTGGAGCTCTCTTGGCCTTGACCTTCTTTGATTTCTTGGATGCTTGGAAGTTCTATGAGGGGGAGTAGGTTCTTCATGCCTTTACATCCAGACCAAAACAAGACTAGAGCCAGCTCTGGCAAATATCAATTTATCGGCACAGATTGGAAATGTCGCGGTGCCACATTCAGCTTCCGTATGTAGAATCAAAGAGGGGGAACCAAATCGAGTCCTTGTCTCCGATGCATTATTGCACTAAATTTGATTCCCAGAGTGAATAATTACAAGGCTTATGTGACCTTACCGTCCCTTCCAATTTTGATATAATGGATCTTCCGCTATTGGGGGATATTCTGTTCGAACCTCCCGGTCGAGCGCTGCAAGAATATGCAAAGTCCATATAGCCAGATTGAAAGTGAGGCAATGTGGACCTGAAGCTTCCCAGCTTATAGACCCGAGTTGGATCGGTCGCATATTTGTGTCTGGTTGACCGTGGTCTGTGTATGGAGACGAGGCGAAGAGTGGCGAGGAGGACAAAGGTTCACTAAAGAGCCGCCGAGTTGGTGTTGATAACCTAGGCTCCCCTGCCCTTATTTCCCTTGGTTTGCGTGTTGCAGCAAGAGATCTAGATGGTGGCATCGGCTCATCCATAGTGCGTCTTACAACGAGAACCTCAATCGGAGATACAAGGTAGCAATACCTGGAAGCAAAGTCTCTAGCATAAAGATTGACCTGCTCAAGGCAGGCATCAGAAACTTTCGTCCAGGAGTTGCGAGGAGACGAGAGATCCATTGCAAGGTCTCCTGCGGTGCCATCATCGCCTCCAAGAACACTACCTAAGTCGTCGTCATCCGCCTCGTCAGGATCTTCCATTTGCCCGTCGTCCTGACCAATATCAAAGGGACGATGAGCGAATTTGCTATCCCCAGGAACAATATTTCGGCTTGGATTGATCTCGCTGATGCCTGCCCAGTCTGGAAATGTTTGCTTTCTGTCGACCACTTGTTCTGCGTAGCTGCCTACAAGCCACGTCACTGTCGGGAGATTCATGTAATTTGTTGCTGCTCTGAGTGCTGCATTCACAATAATACAATTGTGGCTCAGCAGTACGGAGTCGAAGGCCCGTTCATTACGCACTCGGAGTTGCGCAGGGAATATAGTGGGATGAGGAGGGAGGTCAAAAGGCTGGCTGAGAACAGTACTAAAGAGGCTCTCGATATTCTCATTGTTGAAATTAAACCAGAATTCTTTGCCTTCAAGCGGCTCTCGGTCGATTGTTTCGGTCGTGGTTGTCTCATTCTGATTGTTAGCATCGAGGTGAAGTGGTGGGTTGGGCACAGAAAGGTAATCTCGTAGAGTAGTACGGATCATTTCGAATGTGTATATATTCTTAGTGTGGTAGATATTCTGGAAGGAGGGGTTGTCGATGGCAAAGCACGTGATACAATGCGCTGCGGCTGAAGCGCGCGGTTGCAAGCCTTGATGCAACCGCGTGGAACATCATCAACAAACCAGCAGCACTGCCTTCTCGGTATAAACAATTACAATTCAACTCCAACACAGCAGTATCACAAAACTAGGGATGGCTAGCCTTGCCCAAATTGGCCCAGTGTTGGGGTTTGGAGGACGCGCGCATGTTTTCGAGGCTACCACGATTGACGCGGGGCCAATTGCACTCAAAGCGGTACTTACTGTGTTCCCCCCCCCCTTCCCTTCTGTTATTACTATGATAAATAACCTATGCCTAATATGCCTATAGTATCACGCGAAGCTTTTCTGTAAGAAGGAGCTAGGTGTATATGAGTACTTGAAAGAGTCAGGGCGTCACCCGAATTACCTACCCCAATATCACGGTCCGATTGCCCTTACTCCCGATCATATACAAACGATCAAATCTTCGATCCACGATGCGCGTGGTGACACTACAGCCACTATATACCGGGTTGGGGCTGGAATTGAGAGAATTGAGGGTCCCTGTCTCGGCGAACATGTCAACGATATGACTGATGGAGAACTCACATTTTTCGAAGAGAAGATATTGGTGGCCTTATTAGATCTTCACAGGACTGCAGAGATTTGTCATAAGGACATTAAAGCTGACAATATATTATTGCTACCGCCTCACGCCTCTCGATCTGATGGTTTTGTTATCATTGACCTTAGTGAAGGAATTATTCGGAAGGATATACCTGATGCGACCTGGAAGAAAGCGTGCAAAGAAGATATACAAGCTCTTCGGGAAATATTCAGGGATGCAAGGTCAGCGAAGGTAGGTAGAAGAAAGAACTTGACATCTCCAGCTCTAAATCCGACTTAGCTAATCTATATAGGCAGTCCTGGCCGGTTGCCAGCTTATTCAAGATGCAACAACTATCTCCTTGCCCCAGGATACGAACAACACCGATGGTTCGAAATGTCTCAGCGATGACCTACAAATACAGCTCTCACATATATTGACATCTGCGCAATCCGCCAAGTCGGTCTCACGTCTCATCGACAGGATACTTTCCACCATTAAACACCCCATTTGCGAACTTGCACTTCCGCTTGTCCATACGCTTCGTTATATCGGGCGGTTTTCAGATGCTCTTCGCGTACTTGAAACTTGCGTCGCAGCCGGATCTGATAGCTGCGATTCTGCTTTTATACCTCTATTCGATTTTCAAAAGGCAAAAATTTTACAATCGCTTGGTTTGGGTTCTATACCATATTTTAGTAGTGCACTCTCAAGATTTGAAGCACAGCTCGGTGCAGATCATATCACTACCCAGTCATGCTATTACGAGCTTGCCTTGCAGCATGCCCGCTCCGGCGACATTATGAAAGCAAAGACAATTCTGGCTGGTCTTGCAAAATCTTTTGCGGGCAAAACGTTACGGACGAAGAAGGAGCATCGACTCTTTCGAAAGTTGGGGCAGCTACGGCTACCAACCTCTACTCGGAACTCTGGATGCAAAACCCCGAATCGGCCTGCAGATACTTCCTTTGTTGAAGTATCTCTATCAGCAAAGCGCTCTCGGAGATCGTGATATATGCAGTGACCACTTCAGCTGGGCGTATTTATCATCGATTTTGCGCAGCTCATAGCCGGTCTGAAGCATTGACTGAGTATGGTGACAAGACAAGGTAGTGGTTCTCGTCAGTGATAAAAACGCCAATTTTGGACAGAAGCAGACAAATCGGTAGAAAATAAGACGCAGACGAATAGGCGAAAGAGCAGAGATGTGCCGAGAAAGCAGTGGTTCACAAATGAGTCGAAGAAGAGGAGACAAGACTTACCTGGCAGACTACGTAAACGAGTCTTTTTTAGCTAGCCTCCCTTTTGGTTCTCCTTGAGCGATATATACTCAGCGAGTGGCTACTTTCGATACTTGATGGAAAGGGTAATGTGGGGACAGCCGGAATGCACGCGCACTTTGCTTTGGTGGAAGGTGGGTTTCGGGGTTGGTGCGACGGTAATGCTCTGAGGGAATTATAGAAGCGTGCCATAGGCAAAACAGGCTCCAAGACTCGAAAGGTTGATATGGAGGGAGTTGCTTTTCGCTCCCACCAGTCCCATCAAGCGATGCACCTCACACGTAACCTGCAACCACAAAGTCCCAAATCATCCACCTCGACACCATCTGCCTTACTCTTCGACACTCTCCGACTCAAACCCGCTTCCTACTTCCTCGACTCCATCTGCGTCTGCGACTCCATCCGTTTCCTTGACTCAATCTCTTTAACACCCACTATCGCCGCCTCTGCAGAGCATTTTGATCCCTTTACACACTATGTGGCTTTACAATCCTTTTGCCATGCGTGCCAGACCACAGTGGCAAAATAAATTCATCTCTCACCCCTCCTCCTTTCAGTCAATGTGGCCCCTCATCAAGCAAAACCAAACTCCAGGTTGAGAGCAACCCCCACTGCAGAGAGACCAAGGTAAATCTTTATCCGGTCACTATATACTTTGACTGATCATTGATGAGGAAGGGCCTCAGAAGAAGAGACAACCACGGCTCTTATAGCGCACGCCTGGAAGAGATACAAGCCCCCCCCCCAGAACGAACTCTATTCAAAGACAGGAACACCGAACCAAGGCACCCATTTCCCTCCCCGGCCAACAACTCTCTAGCAAAAAGGCATGTCACTTTCCTACTGCTATGCTACAAATCTAAGTCAAGTCAAGTTTCCATAGGCTAGGGATCGAAAACGAAAGCGATCGCAAGAAGACGAAGCCCCCTTCCCTTCTACCACTCCCTCTCTAGAGCAGCTTCAGACGGCCCTCCACGATCTCCTACCAAGGACAAAATCAGCGAGAATACAGCAGTCAGTGTCAGCGAGAAGGAAATCAACCCACTTAAATACTAGTAGAGGCCGGCGGGTGGAGGAACGTCGCTATGGGGAAAGAAAAGAAGAGACAGAAGGAGAATGAATACTTGTAAAATTTATTCATTACCTGTGCCTGTTACGAAGATATTGGATTGCGGAGTGGAGCATCGTGATCCACGGCCACCGAACGTACTATGGAATACCGAGAGCAGAAATTGGTGTGAGTGGATCTTGAGCGTTCAGAGATTTTGAAGCAGGTATAAGTTTTACAAGAGATATCGCTGAACCGGAAGCAGAAGAATCTTCACCTCAATAAAGGACCATTTACTATGTAGCTTCCCGCAGGGACTTTGTAGCTATGAATGGGCTGTACCTCGGTAATACGGAGTCAACACATGATTCCTAATGAATGAATTTCTGGGGATTTTAGTCCAGCTTAAGCCAGTGCTTCGACGTCTGCGAAAATAGGGAGAGGCCAGGAGAGATCACAGCAATTGAGAACCGGAGTGGGACTGGTGTGAAGGCTTGGCTTCATGCAGCGGCATAGAACAGGAACAGCGATTAGAATGTTGCGTAATGATTCGTACCTTTGGCGTACTTGTACTGCACATAGAACAGATTGGCAATAGCGAGGTACTGGTATTTAAAACCATGGAAGCCTCCGGGGCGACACTGGCAATAGGAACTTTTTTACAGCTATATACTGTCGTTGCGCGAAATAAGGATTTCCATGTTCTCGAGTTCTCGTCTCGCAAGAAATGTCAAATCACGTGATATAAGCGAGTTCCCGCTCTAGCGCCGCCAAAAATTCCCACACCTTCAATTCCCTTTGCCAAATCTGCAAACACGACAAACTTCCCGACAACCACAACAAGCTTGCACTGTTGATCCTCGACATCACCAGGTCAGTACTCCCCATCAATTCTACACCATCGCTGCCGAGAATATCATTTTAGAATCATTGAGAGTCAGCGTCTGCGAGGGGCTGGAAGAACTTGAGGTTGCCGAAATTGGGAATTTATCGAAGCGCATTCAACATCTACAATCTGGGATTCTGCAAAGGCCCCAGCTTTACGATACGATACATAGGCTTCGTCAATAACTTCCCCAATAACTGCATCCTCTATACTCCTGCGAATCTGCGACCTGCGACTCTGATTGGATTGTATTTGAATTCTCGACGGCGGGAGTTCGCCCCTCCTCCATTTCCCCTCCCCCGTCCCCCTTAAGCTCTACCTCAATCACTTGCTAAACTCTATTCATCATCCAGAAACCGCAATCATGGGTATCTCTCGTGACAGCAGACACAAGCGCTCCGCTTCTGGCGCCAAGCGTGCATATTACCGTGCGTAGTAGAAAGCCCATACGTCTTTTGACATATGTTCCAACCTGAAGACTAAATAATCTGCAGGGAAGAAGCGCGCTTTCGAAGCCGGCCGTCAAGAATCCAATACCCGTATTGGAGCCAAGAGAATCCATCTTGTCCGCACTCGTGGTGGTAACCGCAAGTTCCGTGCCCTCCGCCTCGAAGCTGGCAACTTCTCCTGGGCTTCTGAGGGTGTCGCCCGCAAGGTCCGTGTCATTGTCGTCGCTTTCCACCCTTCCAACAACGAGTTGGTCCGAACCAACACCCTCACCCGCTCTGCCGTTGTCCAAGTCGATGCTGCTCCTTTCCGACAATGGTACGAATCCCACTATGGTACGAACTTGGGTCGCAGACGTCAACAAAAGACGGGTGAGACCGCTGAGCCCGAGAAGAAGAGCAAGGGTGTAGAGAAAAAGCAAGCTGCACGATTTGCCGCTCAAGGAAAGGTTGAACCCGCTCTTGAAAAGCAGTTCGAGGCTGGTCGTCTTTATGCTGTCGTTTCGTCGAGACCTGGTCAAAGCGGACGTGTTGATGGCTACATCTTGGAGGGTGAAGAGTTGGCTTTCTACCAGAAACAACTCAGAAAGTAGATTTTCATCTGGTATGGGCTGGGTGTATTTTGTGGCTATGGAATGGAGTTGCATTTGCTGGTTACTGCTTGGTAATGATATCAACGCCAGGGGACAGCAAATAAAAGGACTACGATACACAAATGACCTTTTTTGTGAATACCGAATTGCTGACATGATGACCTAATCTTTCCATTCCTATTTGTTGATATTTCCTGCATGTGATGTTAGTGGGCGCAATTATATCCCTAGTCCCCGCATCGCGAATTTCTGCCCCTCCTCCATTTCCACTCAACAACCGCCAAAACTCCAACCTTCACCCAACCTCTATCTCACCCATATTCCTCCCTTGGGATCTTGTCGCCTAACTCCACTCTACTCTTCGGTCTATGAATTGTAAACAATACCCGTCTCGCGCACACAGCAAGCCCATTTCTCCAATTTCCTCTCACTCAAGTCCAACAATGTCAGCCCACGCCTCCAGCTCCAGCAGCGCTCCCCCCCCTCTCTCCTCTCCACCCTCTATCAGCCCAACTCTGCCCTCCACCACATCCTCACACTCACAGCATCATGCCTCCCCCTCGCTCCCCCATTCACCGGAAACCCAGCGCCAAATCGCCGAAGCCCGCACCGTTCTCGAAGCCTCCATGACCAACATCGGTTCCTCACTCGACAGCACTCTCCGCTCCCGCGCCCAAAATCTCCACGCCAATTCCAAACAGTTAGAGAAGCAGCAAAAGGATCTAGTGAAAGCGACAGAGGGGTTAAGGAAGGAGAATGAGAAGCTGAAGAGGCTGGCGGATGAGGGGTCAAGGAAGGTAAAGGAGTTGGGGAATGTGCAAAATTGGGCGGAGATGTTGGAGAGGGATTTTTTGGTGCTGGGGGAGACGCTGAGGTTGGTGAGGGGGGATAGTAGAGGAAGTTGGAGTGGGAGTCAAAGTGGGAGTGAGTGGGAGACGGAGGGGAGTTTGAGTGGGGAGGACGAGAAGGAGCAGAGGGAGCATGGAGGGCAAGAGGGAGATGCGAATATCCAGGGACACGAGGGGGGCCTTGTTGATGGGGTGCAGAATGGAGTGCAGAATGGAGTGCAGAATAGGACACAAAATGGATTTGGGCACTCGTTGGATCCAGAGTCGGTACATACCACGGAAAGGCCAGCTCTGGATGCAGATGGCGATATACAGATGGATGGTGTATTGGAGGATGTGGACAAGGGGAAGGGAAAGGTAATTCTTGCTGAGAATGAGCTCCAATCTGCCATCATGGAGCAGCATGCGGAGGAAGTTGGTGGCTCTTCTACAGCCGGGACCGACTCCATCATGGACCACTCCTCCGTTTCTATTCATACAACTGCATCTGTGGGTAGCTGATGCTACTAATTGCGACTTGTACGTTGTTCAAACCCCGGGTTCATTCGTTGAGAATGCAGCTACCTGGATTACGATAGTTGGAGAACCTTGAAACGATACGAATCCAAGGATGCCTCTGAGCATTATTGGGAACCTCAAGACGATTCGATCGATGGCTTGTCTCGGTTTCGAAGACTTGGTGTGCAATTTGCAGGATGCCACTTCCACGATCCTCACAAGCAGAGAAGCCCCAGGCTTCAAGAGCGCCGGACGACAAGTAGCAAGAATTGGGGCATAGAACCAGGTATGCAGGTAGGGCAAGCGGTGAGAAATTGCCGTCGCAGAAATTTGTAGTTTGTCTGAGTAGACAAATACAACGTCTCGAGCTCCAAGAGAGCGTATTGTGGCGGTCCTAGGTCAAGACGAAATTCTAAAAGCGGCTTACTTTCAATCTAGTCTTTGAGTAAGGTGGTTCGTCCAATACAGAGTTCCGTTTTCCTTTCGTCGACATGTTACCGATATTTTGGGGATTTGTATAGGACAGTAGCGCCGGTTTGTGGCAACTTCGTTACAGGCATAATGCCCATAGTACAAAATTTTCAACCACTTACTCAATCTAGCTCTACAACACTCGGTGAAACTAGCTCACTTCAGAAGACTCAAAAATCAACTATAACTTGACTCTTTCCATTTGTGAGGCTCAGAGGCTGCTAATATCTCTCTTGACTGCTGTGAAACTATTTCGGATCTAGGGATTAAATAATCGAGATTTGGCCTTTAAATAAGATTATTAGTACTAAATGGAATTGATACTTTCTTTTCTTCTATATTAGTCTTTATCAAAGTCTGTATTTTAAACTTAATTAAATAGAAAAAACTTGAAATATCACCTGCCGGTATACAAGATATACTTTTGACATGATTTTGTTACTCCCGTATTACTATAAACCAATAGGTGTTAACTCGAATCGGGAAGACTACTTAGAACATCGTATTTGCAGATGTATTTTCAGAATAAAGAAGGGGAGATCTCAACCCACCAGTGTTGATGCCCCATGCACACGTGATCCCAAAACCCATGACAATAGGTATTGTAGCTTACGTACTTGATACCTTTGAATACTATACCTTCATGGTAAAGTACGTATAAAACTTGAAGTATGCAATACCTCAAATACTACTGGAAACACTGCTGAAGAGCTTGTCTTTGAACCCGTGGATTCTAAGAGTTCTCACAATTGGCCGGGACGGAGGAGGTGGTCGTTGCTTTATCTTGCTAATCGTATATTTTTGTATTACAAGGTCAAGCGCATTGAGTGGTGGTTTTTCAGATTGACATGACAATGGATTTTAAGGCGTGTTTATAAATATTAAGTAATAGAAGTCTGAGCCCATTTTCTCTTCGTTCTATCACTTCTATGAAGTCCTCATTGTCTAGGACCGAGCCCCTTATAAGTGTGGTGTCCAGTCTAGCGTGTTTTGAGGCCACGCAATATTTGCTCTAAGACTTTCACTGCTTCCCTAACATATTTTTCACCAATAACTGATATCAAATTCTGCCTTGAACCCCTCACAGAATCAAATCGTGGTGGATTATACAGCCTCATCTGTAAATACACCTGCAAGTACTCACAACTGCACCTAACACCCAGCCAGCCAAGTTCAGCTATCCCGAAAAGACATTCGCTCGAAAGGAGCACTCTCCAATCAAAAAATGGAAGGATCCCTCTACATCAAGCTCGCAGAGACTCAGTCCTCGGCCCAGCCGCTCCTTCTATCGGAACCACAGCCCTCCCCCGACAATCTCAAACAACAAAGCTCACATCCAGGGAGAAATGGAAGTAAATCGACAGAGAAGAGTCAGGGGATGAACTGGAAGAGGGAGCGAGATGAAGCAGCAGTGTGGATATTAGGAAAGTCTGGAAAGTTGCCAAAGCCATTTCCCAAGCGCTATCTCCAAGCACCAAGCGTACTACAGTCGACAACAGAGCAGTGAAGGAAAGAAAAGAACTTGCAACACAGAGAATTATGCACCTCAAGCAAGGCGTCACAGGCCTGACGATACCCGTCCAAAAAAACCACAGATCGCTTCGATGATGGCCCTTGGTTACGAAGAAGCTTCACAAGTCCCAGCACCTACTGGCTACCACTGGCAGACAACCACCAAAGCCCGTTGCTCACGATGTATCGACTTCTCCGCTATCCAAGCACCACAATCGCATCAAAGCGAGAGCTCCAACCCATCATTCAAGCGCCGCGACAGCGGCATCGCTGGATTGAGTGCCGGTGGCCAAGAAACTCCCCAGCTTTCCGCACAGTCTAGTTACTATACGGCAGTTTCCGACGACAAGCAATTCGCCGAATATCATCGCAATAAGTGCCAAATTATTAAAGACGATACTCAAGAGCCTCCGCAGTTTTCGATACAGCTCAGTCGCCAAAATATAATTTCTGCTAGGGATTAAACGGCCGAATATTATTGCGATATAGAATCTCGTTGCAATAAGCTCCAAGGGGCCACCGACGGAAAAGAAGTAGGAGAGCAGGCACCAAAGGAGAATATCAAGAATCGACTTTGAACAAAAATCAGACGGCCTGCTCGCTATCGCTAGAGCAGTCTGAGAGGGAATTGGAAAGAAAGGCAGGAAGTGCATTGGGAGAGCAAAAGCGCTGGGAAATATAATCAAGGATTGCTGGAATTGCGAGTTTGCTGAGCAGGAGGAACTGGTGTGAGCTTTCTTCTGAGACAGGGATAGACGGAGAAGTAGTGAAATAAAAGAGGTAGGATGACTCTGTATTACTAAGCGTTAAGTGTGGAGCTGAGAAACTTACTGTTCGCAAGAGCTATACGGTTGGCTGCGCTTCATTCTCTCACAGGAGGTAATATAATAGAATTACTCAAACCTGACTAAAACCCTTGATGCTGCAGAATGAAACTGGAGTATTACCACTAGTCGTTGAAAGCAAATTCCACAAGCAAAAAAACAAATAACCTGTTGAACCCACCATAATGATTAATTGCCAAAGTCCAATGAGAAAGCTACCCACCTAACCACTCAATACTGCTGCGAGCTGGAGTGTCCCGAGGCAGGTTCGTTGAAGCCGCCATCCCACTGAATCTTCATCGTGGTTGGGAATGGGAAATATTGGCTCTGGAGCGGGTCCATATAGATATAGAAGCCGCCAGGCCTGCCAATCTATTTCCATTATCAGCATCACTCACGAACACAGTCCCTACTTAACCCAGACTAAAGCAAAAGAGCCGGAAAAAAAAACATACCTTCTTCATCACCCCCTGCGGCCCCGGAGCAGCCCTCAGCCCATCCAGTCTTCCCACAACCTTCAACATAGCTGTCAACGCAACCTTGCTCGCATCGGCCCCTAAACAAGCGTGCGGTCCCACCCCGTAAACAACATAGCTCTCAATCGGTCTATCCAGCCGAACCTTTTCTGGCTCCTCATAAACATCTTTATTCTTTGAAATCTCCACAAATCCTACAAACACATTATCTCCCTCCTTGAAACTCGTCTCTCCATCACCATCAGGGATCGTGATGTCCTTGTTGCAACGACGGTAGGCACCGAATGTGCCGTTGAGGCGGATAGCTTCCATGACGTAGTGTAGCAGGATGGAATCGGCTTCTGGGGTGTCGAGTTTGGCGAGACGGTTGATTTCGGGTAGGTGTGGAAGCCCGCGCGGCGAGAGGTAGAAGTCGATTATTTGGCCGAAGACTTGGGCTTGGTTTGCTACCATTGCGCCGGTGGTGGGGAGAACGTGAGACCAGCTGATGGAGTGGCTTGTTAGCATTGTCTTTGGATGGAAACGAAAGAGGTGGAAGAGAAGAGAGTAAAGGAGAGACAAACGTGACTTCGTGGGCAGAGAGACCGGTCTTCAGCAGTTGCCGAACCATGTGGACTCCATAGTCTTTCAGAGCAGTGTGTTCTTTCATCAAGGGGTCGACGATACCGGAAATGAGGCCAGTCTTGCTGATTGTATTGACGTTTTGCTCGACGAGGCCACCAAGGGCTTGGGTGAGAGGGAGGCCGGCGGTGCGTAGGGGGAAAGTTGTGCAGGGGTTGACGTCGCCAAAGAAGATTACGATGAAAATCACCTGCTTCAAGTGAGCAGAGGTTTCACGAGGAGGGGAGATGGCTTACTGCGAGGATTCCGTAGAGCTCGTGCTCGGTGAACACTCCCTTAGGATGAGCTTCACTCTTGAGGGGAAGATGGAAAATGTTGGCAGCGAAGTAGACATGAGCTACCGGGCATTAGCAACGTTTTACCTGACAGTAGCTTCAGCCCACCTGAGTTCCCAACGTCACGGATGATATCCACCTGCCGCGTTCCTTTTGAAACTTCATATGAGCATTTTTTCAGCAAGTTCAGCGTGATGCCCTCATAGAAGGTCTTAATACTCTGATGCCAGTTGTCCCTGTAAAGACACTGGCTCATTTGCTTTCGCCTTTCTGCGAAGAACGGCCCGTCACCAGCAAGCATGAAATCGGCACCTAATCCATTAGTTCCGTATGGTAATACTTGACCTGCAAGTCCAACATACCTGGCTTGCCCATCAGGAAGTACAATCCTCGTCGCCACGGATTAACACCAAACGCTTCCCCATTCCTCAAGACGCCCAACACCCCATTGTAAGAATTCACATTCTTCCTCGGCGCAACTTTTACCGGTCGCTCAAACTCAAATTCATCCAAACGTTTCAAGTTCGTCATAATCTTCTTGGTCTCTGATGGAATCGTTAGAGGATAATGGGCGTAGATACTATTGAACGAGAAGTGCTCCGGAAAAGCTCGGATGAACAGCTTGTAGAAGACACAACCTTGGTTCACCGTCATATCGTGTGAAACTTCGTGGAAACCCCAGTTTGTGAGATTGGCGGGAGTGTAATCGACGGTATGGAAACGATCACCACGGACAAGAGCTACAGCATCTGAGAGAATGGCTCTACTAATTGTGTAGGTGGGACAAATGCCGACTCCGGGGTCCATGGGCTCTTTTGCATCCTCGGCGACGAGTCCCGGATACAATTCGACAAAGTCGGGATGATCAAACAGGGCCTTCAACTTCGTTTGAACTTCGGGATCACCGTTGATATCAGCGAAAGTCTCATAAGGAGTGAGACCGAAGAACTTCCTGAACTCGTTCAATGTCGCGCATTTCCAGATTCGACCCTGCTCCATTCCGAGAATCTCCACTGCTCGCAAGACCACAGGAACATTATTGGCACCAGCAGCGCCTGCAACATCCTCAACACTATCCAGCAGAATAGTGACGATATCATCGTCCGGCAGAGTCCCATCTGTGTTCCTTCTTATGTTGGCAAATGGCCTTTGCTGAGGATCATCGGGTAGGCTGCCTTCGAACCTGGCGAGGCCTGCGAGCATTTCCGGTAATGTGATGGTTTTCCAACTGGGGCCAAAGAGCTCTTCGTAGATGCCTTCTGTCCATTTCTCGTCTCTCTGGCTTATGCAAGAATGCCACCGATAGGCGCTAAATTAATGTCAGTGAGCTGTCCACGAAGGCCTAGAGACTGCTCATACAGATTGAATTCAACACTGCACTGATTGCCGATTCCGCGAGGCGTTGGCCCTTTACCAAGTGGGGAATTGGTGTCGTCCATCTCGACGCGAGGGTCTAGAGTCCTTTGAAACATGTTAGAAATATTCTCTCAAACGGAAATGGAATGAAGACATACCAGGTTGAGCTCACATGGTTCAGACCAAGAATTGTCCGCACGTAATCGCCAAGAATGATGTTGATGTACAAACCAGAAGTAACCAGACGTCCAACTTGGAAAAGGTCATTGTCATATTTTTTCCAAGCAACAGCCGCCTTTTCGGCGGAGAGGCCACCTCTTGGTGGGGTAAAGCGGCCATTCTCGTTGATAGTGGCAAGCTGTTCAACTACGTAGTTGTGGAAGCGATTGAACATCTGGATCTTGTGAGCAGATGCCTTAAAAGAAAATGCCAACTCACAATTAGGATACAGCCAATTCCTGGAGGGAATCCAAGAATGCGCTTTTCGGAAAAGCAATCTGCCTTCAACTTCCCTTCCTCAAAAGTTCGCATGAGATCCTGCTCCGCCTGGTTGCTCCCATATAGTGGAGAAAGATCAAGATACGAAGATGTCTCATTGATATTGGGATCATCATGAGAGGTTCGGAAGCAATCATGAATGATGATGGTGGCAATGTAATAGAACATACTTGAGACGTTATTTGGATGACGCTTGAAACCTCCATTCCCTCTGCTCATTACACTGTCGAATATCACACCCGGGTCAGGTTTAGGATTCGGCTGAACGACTTTTTGTTGGACGCTGCGACCGTATGCTGTTCCGGCCTTTCCAATATCGGGGAATTGTATATTATTGTATCTAAGACACAGAGGTCAGCATAGAAGGACACCGAGAAATGCTGGCTTACGATCCATCAGCTTGTCGGTAGTTATAGAGATCTCCTAGCATTGACTGGGGAGGATGTTCAAGGGTGCTCCAAAGTGTATCAAGGAATGTGTTTGTGAGCTTGACCCGGTTCACGGACTCGCCGGGCAAGCTAGAGACAAGCTGCTGAGCGTTAGTAATCGGAGACTCCTCGTGCTAGGAGAGAACCAACCTGAATTACTTTTTCCATCAATAGTGTCTTATCATTGGTGAGTTTGGAACTGCTAAGCTCTTGCTCGATGAGAAGATGGAGAGTTTGGACATCCTTCAATCGCAAAGCCTGATCTCCGAGTTAATATTGAGAAGATTCAACCGCTTGGAGCTGCAGCCGGCTCTCGACTTACCTTGAGATCTTTTAAAAACCCAGACGCTTTCGAGTCGTCAACGTATGAACCGTCTCCCATTTCGGTGGGCAGCGGTCTTCCTGCGAGGTGGATGACTTTGTCAACCGACTCCAGTTTCTTGACAATGCCATCACGATTGACGCTGTGATCAGGTCCATCGGAAGGGTCACCAGCTGGAGTCTTCTTGCCCAGGGGTCGGTCTACCGGTGCTTTCCCAATTCCGGTGCTGCTTGTAGATTCGCCATTCTCTGTAGCTCCAGCTTTATCCTTCTTGTGGAAAATAGATGTGACACGCTTCATTGCCTTCGCGAGCTTGATCCGAGCGTTTTGATACGAATTGAGTGCGAAAGACGTGGACAGAGGGGAAAGATGCAGAAATGCAGTGAGAAGAATGCTATTCAGAAGATCGCGAAGTGTAGCTGACACTGGTGACTATTTACTGGGGGAAGCAAGGTTGAAAGTGGATTGAGTAGGAGGATATGAGAGCCGTCCCTGGACTTGTGAAACTCAATTGACGTTGCTGTGCGGGCAGATATCATAATACCAGTCTCCACATCCAAAGGAACAGGTCTCCACAAGCCCTCGGGACAACATGAGTTGAGGTTGCATGATGCTACACAGAGTCGGATACTTCAACATCTTCGGGACGAGCCATTGGAGGCCCTTGAGAGGGGAACATGCAGATAGCGGGACGCTTCTGCAAATACCCGTCTCAAGATGAGATTTCCATAGCAACTCGCGGGAAGATCAGTCCCATCTGTGCAACTGTAAAGGAATATCAAAGCCAGAATTGGTAAATGGAATTCCGATCTACAGGTAAGACTTTGCCAGCTGATCAATACGTGTGAAGCCTAATTCTAGAACTTAGTTCTAGAATTACAAAAATATTATGAATCATAAAGTTGAGATGGAAAGGACTGAAGTAGATTCCAGCCATCAACAGAACATAGGGAGGATACAAAGGCTTTGAGCCTTGAGCATGCCAGCAAGAACGATCAGGAGCTTTTAGCTAGCGGCCAAGACATTTGTCTTAATCGGATTTCTATTTTGGACGGTGAGCATGAAGCACACACCAGTAACCACTGCAGTCGAACTACAACCCGCAAAGGTCCACGATATATTTGGCGGGATGAAGCCCGCGCAATGAAGACGGGAAGGATCGCAGGAAACTGTTCGTCAAAACAAGTATAAGAATAAGGGAGAAATTGCGGGATGATGTCCTTGAGTAGGATACACGTCCAAGTCTGATTAGTATGATCAAGTTCGTCGCTGATATTGCAATAAAGATAAGCAAGAGTATGAGTGAGGCACGTGAAGTGAAGTGGCAGTAGCGGCAAAACTTCGGCCGCTTCTGCCTCGGTTTTGGATTCGGATTCTGGCTAAAATGTCAACATTCCGAGCCCTCTCCTCTGTCCATACGCACTTCTTGGCCAACCTCTAACTTTCCTCCATCTTGCCGTTGTGTGCTACCTTTGGAATTAAAGACATCAATCGCGTGAAGCAGAGTCTGCAATCATGGCAGCTCCTGTCACCCTTAAAGTCTCCAGTCGCTGTACCTTGACCCCATCCCGAATCCCACCAGAGCTACTCTAACAAGCTTCATAGCCGCGAAAAAGCCGATTAAAAGACTTCCTACGAGCATTGTAATCACCGAGACGACAACCGTCCAAGATGTCAAAGATCAATTGGCAAAAAAAGCAGGAGGATGGGATCCCAATCGCTTCGGGCTTTTCGACCCCGAGAAGAAGAAACTCTTGAAGGACCGCAAGGCGCTTGTTAGCCTGCAGACGGATGTCATGTCTGGAAAGGAGATCTTGGTCAAGGACTTGGGCACATGCCTCTCCCCTCTCACAATATGGCAGATATTCTAACGATCCGCAGGACCCCAACTATCTTGGACCACAGTCTTCATTATCGAATACCTTGGCCCCATCCTCATCCACCTCGCATTCCCCCTCCTCCTCCGCCAATACATCTACCGCGGCTCCGCAGCCACCCCTCCTCTCTCATCCTCCCAATACCTGACTATAGGCATGATCGTGGCGCACTTCCTGAAGCGAGAATACGAGACTCTGTTTGTGCACAAGTTCTCGCTGTCTACAATGCCGTTCTTCAATATCTTCAAGAACTCGGCGCATTATTGGTTGCTATCTGGTGTTAACATTGCGTACTGGGTTTATGCCCCAAATGCGTACGCGGCGCTGGAGTCTCCTATGGCTAACTATCTCAACATTGCGGGTCTGGTGCTGTATGTGTTTGGCGAGGTGTCGAACTTCCACTGTCATCTTACGCTTTCCAACCTGCGATCTCCAGGTGGTACTGAACGGGGTATTCCAACCGGATACGGGTTTGGATTGGTCACTTGCCCGAATTATCTGTTTGAGTTGATTGCCTGGACTGGTATCTTGCTGGTTAGCAAGAGTTGGGCAACGTTGATCTTCAACGTTGTTGCATGGGCGCAGATGCACCAATGGGCTATCAAGAAGGAGAAGGCGCTCAGGACGGAATTCCCGGACAAGTACAAGAGAAAGAAGTACGTGCTTGTGCCTAGTCCTGGGGCCGTAGTGGGGTATTTGTTCAGATGAGAGGTATAAAGGAGGAGGATTAGCTCTGGCAACTGGGTTGATGTCTTACTTCTCTTACTCGAGAAGGGGGATACCAAAATTGGAGTGGTGGCAGGCAGAATAGTCAACAATCTCATGGATATAGAGTCACGGTGGGACGGCGAGTGAGTTGTATGAATATGCCCAATAATATAATATGACCGATTTTCAGATAGCCGGAGGCCCAGCATACCCCAAACTACCCAATCACTCAATCAAGCTTGATCATCTACTAAAAATAAATTACGAGCGGAGTTTGGAGTTCCTAGCCGCTTTCCGAAGGGTATCTCCATTATTACTCAGACATTCCCTAGCCACCAGCTTCAGATGCTCCCTAGCCTCACAATCCTCCTTAACCCAATAACCCCCCTATTATCGTCTGTCAACATCACTTCAAACACTGGAAAGAGCCCCTAGCTACTTGTCTAGCTCGTGATTCCTCCCTCACTTCCCTCGATCCTCGCACCGCTTCAATGCGTGCGTATCACTATTACTCGACTTCCTTCCACTCCAGCTAAGCATCAGGTCCGAAATAGCCATTTCACTCAATCCAGGTTCCTGAATTCGCTACCCATACTTTAAATTCCGTCTAGATCTCTCATCCCACAGCAAAGGCACCTTTCATTCGATCCCCACGACTTCGCCATAAAAGCACGGTTTAGCCCAAAGGGCAAGCGATATAAGTCAAGGGGCAAGGCTGGGTTTTAAAGATGCCCTGGGGGGAGTACGAGGACAGGAAGGACTTTTTCTTGCACCTAGAGTATTGATAACATATGTTGTCCTCTGCGGTCCGCAATAAAGCGTTACTTAGTCTTGAAATATATACAAAGTATCATTGTTGGTTTTCAGAGCACTTATGTCCTTGCGAAGAACTCGACATGTAGTGGGGGATTTCCAGAACGTACAGTACAGTACCTGGATACCCCTGATGCTGTGATAATCCCTCTATACTTTATTAGTAGTATAAGTTATATAACTGAGCACGTGTACGCATTTCAACTTCAAAGCTGGTATTTGGGGACTTGGGAATCTTTGGGGGTGGTGGCGCTTCCGAGGGACGAGGCCTGGACTGGGGACTATTGCCGCAGGGAGATTCTACGGGCCGTACTGCTGTCTAAGCTGCTATATAAACGGAAGGTGCAGGCTAGGTACATGGTATTTTGGGAAAATGGACTCTGTATTTTCAATGAAGGAGATGGGGTTGTAGGATGGGATATGATGGGATGGGATGGGATAGGATGGGATGGGAGGGGAAGGGATGGAAACAGAGTGCACATTAGGCGGGAGTGGACAGATCGACGCACTTAAATTGAAGATTCCAAGCACATGAACGAGAACCTAGCAAGGTAATTTTGAAGATCCAATCACAAGAATATTGGATGCCTTTTTGGGGTTGATCGATTGGAAGTATATACAAGAATCCAAATCCCACCCCAACACAACCTGCGTAACTTATCTGCTTTCGCTTCACCACCATTCATATCCCCCGTTCGCTCAATCTATCGCATAAACTAAGAGTAGATGGCAATAGTGGCGTCGAAGGCCGTGTCAATGGGCTTCAAGAGAGCGTTCTGGAGAAGAGTTAGTACTGGTTCCTGTCTCCAACTTCAAAGCTTGCAACCGCATCTTCAACACAAGTCCGTTCTTCTGATCACCAGCCGCTCCCCTTCCAGGACCTATCATCTTCTTCAAAAGCAGAAAAGACAAAAATGTTAACTCACAGCAGTGGCTTGCAACGCAGCCGGAACCTTGCTCGTTACCGCCGCCCCAAACTTATCCGTCGCCTGCTGCTCCAACTTCAAATTCAGCAGGATCACGGGAGACACAAGGAGTAAAGCGTCAAATTTAGGCTTGGCGGCTACGATAGTAGTTAAGGAGGATTCGACAATTTTGGCGAGGGCGATGGTGGCTTGGGCGACTTGGATGGTTTCAGTGAAGGTGAGGTTTGCGGAGGCGCTGGCGATGGAGGTTGCGGAGTTGATATCGTTTAGGAGTGTCTGGAGGGGAGGTTAGTGCTGGGGGTTGGGATGAGGGGTGTTTGAAGGGGCGGAAAAGGAGGAAGAGAAGTGGGGGAATGGAATGTGAGTACTGACAACTGAGTCTATAAGGAGAGGGACAATGTCTCCCAATGCTAGGAGCGGCGACGAGGGGAAACATGCAACAGTGGTATTCAAGGCAATGGTTGCGTTACTGATGACTGCCATAGCAGCAAGAATAGCTGCGCCATCTGCAATCACAGTAGAGGCGAGGAAAGTGACAGGAAGAAGTGTTGCGAGACGCATGATGAAATCTGACTTGCGCTGTGGTACTAGATATGCGATTGGGATGTTAAGAAGAGCGGAGAGACACAGAGCATGGGATAGATTGCAGCTATATAATACTCGCTCCTCTCAAAAGCCTCACTCCCATTCCAGATTCGTAATTTCCCCCCATCTTCTACCATTCGTGGACTCATCTGTACCCCGCAAAGAGATCCGAATTTGCTTGTGAAAAAGAGGCTTTCCAGCTTCTTTCGTGACCATCTCCGTGCTTACAGTCATCATGGGACTATGTGGTGCAACTTGATTGATGAGAGGGAGCTGCTATTGGATGGGGTATTAGGATAATGTGCTTATATAGTAATTGGGATTTTGGGGCAGAGGTTGACCCTGGAGACTGGGGACACTGGGGACGCTGGGAGAAAATATTGTTGCCAGGGTGATGCAGGAACGGCGTACTATACGGGACCGACCCCTCAGGGGTAGTTGAGGGGAAAACGTCTGGGGAAATGTTGTGGGGAAGGGAGAGACTTGTTCTGCCGCGGTATGTAATGTACATGTAAGATCTTACAGTATATGGTGGCGGTGAAGCATGTGATGGGGAGAGCATGCGCTTTGGAACTGGGACGAAAGTACTGTACAGTACGCATTCGGAGAGCTGGGAACTCAAATCAGATGAGAAAGAAGAGGGAAAGAGAACGAATTGCAATGGATTGGGAAGAGGAGACGGAAGGTAAAAAATAAAGATATAGACCAGCGAGACGACTCAGGTCTGACAATAAGGGGGAATCGTTCTGGGGGATCTGGCAGTGATGATCTCGCGTTGAGATTGATCGTGACTCGTAAGGGCAGACGAAGACGAAAGGAGATGGCAATGCCGAAATCATCGTGAACTTCCAGCGGTTTTGGTTGTGCCTTCAAGCTGCTCATCCGGGGCTGCAAGGCAAGGAATGAGATGCGATGCCACCAGGACATGACTAGGCTGCTGACTCATCCGCTGACTCATCCGCCAATAGTCCAATCGAAGGAAGGTGAGCATCTCTAGGCCATCACCCTATCTTGACCTCTTTTCTTTGCCATCTCCCTTCTCCCTTTACTCTTCTCGGCTTTAAAATCAAATTCAGCCGGAACAATCAATCTGAAAACCTTCTTTCGCTTCAGCCAGCAAGTCATGGCCCGCTAGCCTCGCAACTCTGGTCAAAGAGCCGCTGACGAATGCCTTGCACCTCATTGGCCGTACCCAGCTTATCAATATCGCACCTGGGTAAGGTGATGCTCAGGTTGTTTGCCTATTGCAGCCGCAATGAGATGACTTCTTGCCTCCTGTATTGGCTCTGGAAAGTTCTTTGGTGCAAAAGATGGCAATGATATGTCACTGTAGTCCAGTCTCGGCCAACCTCTTGCGGGAATCTTGACTCACTTGTTATACGGAGGAGTGCTGTGCTTCTCACTTAAGAAGCAAGAAACCACCAAGTAACCATCCGTCTCGCCGGTTAAGCAAATCACCTATTTCCCTTAAATCCTTTCTACAGCCTTTGCTCAACCAAACTTCTCTAAGTTTGTCATCCCAATTTCTTGCAGAAAAACATCTTCCATTCCTGCAGCATAGAACTGCCACCCGCCCCTCAAAGCAGGCTTCTTTGCCGTTACGAGAAAGAATCCTCTTGATTTCCCGCGCCCATCTACACATACGAAGAATTCTACCTTTGTTCATCGCCAGCATGTCTTTAGAAGGGTACCCTATATCACTGGTCAATCTCTCTGAAACGACCTCATGTGACCCCGCCAAGCCTCCCTCTTCACCACCACAAGATCCTCGACTCACGATGGCTTCAAGCCACACCACTCTCCACGAGGAATCTCTAAGCCGAGGAAGTCAAGAATTATGTGATTTGGAGGCCCTTCGTCAACGACTCCAGACCCATAAGGAGGAGCACACCCAATATGGCGATGTTCTTCGAGATATCATTGTCGGTTTCGCTGACGGATTGACTGTCCCATTTGCTGTATGTCTCAAGCGCCACCTCGGCTCCCATCCCAAAGCCTACAGTCAGTATCCTAATATCCTCACAGTTGACAGCCGGCCTCTCTTCCCTTGGTTCCTCTAAGCTGGTCGTCATCGGTGGATTGGCTGAGTTGTTCTCTGGTGCCATCTCCATGGGCCTAGGAGCCTACCTTGCCGCCGTCACCGAACGCGATCACTACACGGCCGAGGAGAAGCGCGAGCGCCATGAAGTAGCCACCGACCCTATCCTCGAGCGCGAAGAGATCTTCTCCATTCTCGAAAAATATCAAGTCGCCCGTGAGCACGTCCGTCCTTTCGTTAACTCCCTTGTTGCCAACGAAGACATGTGGATTCAGTTCATGATGGACTTCGAGTTGAAGCTTGAGAAGCCGAAGTTGAGCAGAGCTTGGATCTCAGCTGGTACTATGGGAGCGAGTTACTTCATTGGCGGCCTCATTCCCATGACTCCTTATTTTGGGATGAAGAACGTTACGCATGCTCTGTTTGTGAGTATTGCAATTACGGTCGTCATCTTACTCGTGTTCGGCTTCTTGAAGAACTGGTTCACGATGAAATCTTTCCGCTCCGGCTTGTACGGCTCGGTTCAAACACTCATCGTCGGGGTCCTGGCTGCCGGAACCAGTTACGGGATTGTCAGAGCCTTGGATTCTTGAAGATTTGGCGGCTCTATCTCATCGAGTCTTCCGTTGGTCGGCAGTGCAGATGAGGTGATTCAGATTGCCAATTTGCTGGCTTGATTTATTGCTTTGCATGGGCCGGACGGACTGTAACTTACATTACTCTGCATTTGGTGGAGTTGGGGCGTTTGATCATGATGAGAAATGATACCTATCTTTAGACAGGGTGATCTGTTGATCGCAAAATGGCAAAAATTCTGGCCATCATTAAATTTTCCCTGACGATTCGTTTGATGTCCTTTTCGTGAATTCATCTACACGGCAGTTGTTCTTCGTTTCTAACTGGCGAAGTGAATACTACAGTAACCCCAACACTTCCCCTAAGCTGGTTACAAGAATTGGGCAGTATAGTTGTTCCTAAGCTTCCATCTCATTTGCTTTTTACCTCCTCCTTTTGATTTCTTCCCCACAAATTCATTTCGCTGCCCACGATTCATATGATTCCCGCACCGTCGATAACCTGACTAAATACGTACTTAACACATCGCTCTTATTACTCCACCACGCAAGCATTAGTCCAAAGAGATCGCCAACCATTGGCCCATGTTCAACTCACTCCCGGGCCTCATCTGTACTGTATCAACGAAGCAGTATTTCCATGCCATTGTTTTCATGTCACCGAAGTAACTGTTATCTACTGTATTTATCTCGTAATGCCACTCATAACCAGTTGTAATGGAACGGCACTCAACTACCGTTCATGAAGCTAATCCGTTTATCTGCATATTGACTGTCCCAAGCCAACAGAACGCTCATGTTGTACACATATGCCACGTGGCTGTATGAAATACTGTACAGTACCTCTTCATTGCCGCAATAAATACATTGCCGTGCTGTTCCTGTTCCTTACTACCCCTGATTATATTCCAGCCCGCCGCTAAGATTAGTCGATTGCCTGATATGGTCGAGTGAGGACGAAACTATTGTAGAGGCTTGCGAAGCAAAACAAACCAAAACAAAATATAATAGAATACGGATTCCGAAGGTACAGTTGACAGCACAAGGCATCATACAGAAACGCCTTTTGACCATTCTGCGACGCTCGCTAGCATCAACCATTTCTTCTTGCATTTGAATCTGAGTCACTTCGTCCTCAATACATTCTTCAGAGCCAGTCACACTGCTATCGGGCTGCAGACGGGCGGCGCGAGACAGGAGAGAGAGACATTGACGGCAACTAGAGGTCTAGTACTTCGTACAGGTGAAGGTCTTGACCTGCAATCCTCAGGGGGCAGACAAGCAAACAGCTGCAGGCACAGAATAATCCGAGCGCAGCACCACACTACCACAGAATAACCTCATCTCACCTCACCTCACCTCAACTCCAGTCCAGTGTTCAGAATCCACACCGGCCCCAATCCCAACCTTCCCCTACCCAATTCCCAGACTGTCCCAATCCAGGAGATCGCAATCCCCAGGAGTGCCCTGGATTTCCAATCGCGAATGCAATCTTTGAGTGTCTTGCAACCGTCTACGCATCCGAATTCCTAAGTCCCAATCCTCAGACAGGCTCTCGACCAAACTACATCCCCATGAATTGCCCCTACCCACCAGCCCTCTAAACCTCGCCCAGAGCACGTCGAAGTGTCGATCACATTCCTGCGTACCGATTCTCAGCACCACACGCAGAGAGAGAGAGAACAGGAAAAGAAGAAACCAGCAATGCCCTGGCAGCCCCTCCCCCGCATCGCCTTCGCCGTCGCAACCTACCCCTTCGCCGCCCACGATGCCGCTGACCTACCCCTCGAATTAGGCGACGAGCTGTACATTATCGAGCAGGGAGGACGGAACGGCGATTGGTTCCGCGGATATCTTGTTGCGCCTCCAAGTCTACTTGCGGGCTTGACCAGTACAAAGGGACAGACGCTGGAAGCTAGGGTTTTCTCGGGGATCTTTCCAAGGAGTTGCGTGGAGGTCCGGGAGGTGCTGGGAGAGGACGAGGAGAGTGAGGGAGAGGAGGAATATATCGGTGTTAATGGCGTGGGCAACGGCAATGCCAATGGCAATGGTGCGGTCTCTGCAGATGGCAGTCCGCTCGCCAGTCCGCTGAGTGTGCCGGGGATGAAGAGGGGCAATGCGCTACAGCAACAGCAGCAGATTAAGAGTAGAACGGGGAATAAAGGCGTGAAGAGGAAGACAATTGCGAATGGCGCGCATCTCTCTATTGTCTCGCCAAGGGATCCCAATGCGCCGAAACCGCCAGCTCCAGTGCCGATGCTGAAGATTGGGGATGAGACGCCAACGTCTGCGAGTGAGCCGTTGGTTGATGAGATTGCGTCTTGTTTGAGGGAATGGCAT
Organism: Bryoglossum gracile; assembly: GCA_037952635.1. NCBI lineage: Eukaryota > Fungi > Ascomycota > Leotiomycetes > Helotiales > Bryoglossaceae > Bryoglossum > Bryoglossum gracile. Next base: position 64,375 of record JAPZPB010000067.1, on the reverse strand, counting down.
TCTACAAATTTGCACGAGCTCCTGCTTTCGAGGCAATACCCGCTGTTGGATAAGATGGCGACGCTGGTGCAGACGCTGGATCTCTCGAGAAGGCAGTTTCTACACAATGTTTTGACGGCGCATGAGCTGGGGAGCTTGAGGGAAAAGACCGTGTGGGACTTGGTGAGAGGCAACAAGTTGTTTAATGGCGAGGTAATTGTACGGGATCCTGCTGAGCGGGGGAGGGTTCTGACAGGAGACGATTCAGCGGTCGAGATTACGAAGCTGCAGTCTATGATGAGTCTATTGGACGAGAAGCCATTACCAGTTGCAAATGACAATCTCACTCTACACCATCTATTAATCGATGTCAAGGCTTTTGTGGGAGCAAGCACGGAGGCTACAACTTTGGTATTTTTTCTCGCTTCGAAAACCCATGGCCAAGCAGCCGCAGCACTCAGCGAGAGCTATATCGTGGAAGTTCCTCCGAGTGGAACAATGACCAATATCTCGAAATCCGGCCAGATGCGAACATTATTCACTGATCTCACCTCAGTGGATATCGGAGATACGCCTTCGGCAGACAGCGAGCTATACCTGGTAGTGAAGCTCAGATCAACTAGCCAAGTTGTTGGAACCAACCCCAAATCGAGAAGTGGCTCCATATCGAGAGATAACGGCACGGTACGGAATGGAGACAAGCCACTGGCTTCCGCTGGAGGTGGAAGCAAATCTGGCAGGAGGAGTTTGATGTGGGGCCAGAAATCACAACGGAACTATTCTAGAAATGCCCCAATATCCTCGAAATTGAATTCGCTTGCAGAAGGCCACGATAGCAAGAGTGACGGCGTGGATAGACGTCCTGGGACAGCCGATTCTAGGGCCCCAGCTGGGAACGAGTCGAAAGGAGCCGTTAGCCGAATCGTCAACCGGACAGTTGGCATTGGGGCTATCAAGGTCAATACTATCATGAAGCATGACGAAGAAGTTGAGGCAGTTATGAACATATGGTCTCCCGCTGCTGGGCTTGGGCAAGAGAAGGAACCTAATGACGGTTGGGAAGATGTGATCAAGGATCTGATGGAGAGCAAGTCTGGATATTTTGAGAGATCACGGAGAGCAGAGAGGTTGCAAGTCCACTTGCAATCTTTCGATAATCCAGACGCAGACCATCTGATCAAAGCTACTCCGACCCTACTTTCTGGGATCTCTAAGACATGTAAGATGGGGTTCTCTGGGGCTCCGACGAAGCCGAGATCAGACATTTATGTAACGATTGATGAAGCATTTCTCCCGAGACATGCTCTTCTTTCTCGCTCAGCGGGAAGCGCCACACCCCTCTCATCTAATGTTTTAGGTGACAATCTTCAGATCACATTTGAAGTACGGCGGCCAAATGGAGAACGTGTAGAGGGCACGATATTTCCCTCATCAAACTCGGAAAGCCAATCTACCTGGGAATCGACGGCTGTGGAGCGAGGCGACCCATGGAACCAGACTCTGAAACTCTCTTTGCTACCAGCTGATGTACCGAATTGCCATCTAGTTATGATGCTCTCGGATATTCCCAACAACCCGTTTGCGACATGTCATCTACCTCTCTGGGATCAGCAAGCTTTCATGAGAGACGGTCATCATAGTCTTCTATTGTACAGATATGATGAGAGCACGAACTCAGCGAAAGGTCGAGGCGAGGGTCACAGGGGCTATTTGAGTTTACCCTGGAATGCAAGAGGCAAGGATGATGTGAGCAAAGACGAAGCTGTGACTGGACCAATCGCCACACTGAGGGTTCAGACCTATCTCTGCAGTACTCGATTCTCGCAAGACAAGGTGCTACTCGGTCTATTGAAGTGGAGAGAGCAACCTCCAGGAGATGTCCAGGAGTTGTTGAAGCGCCTAGTATTTGTGCCTGAGATCGAGATTGTCAAGCTACTCAACGATGTCTTTGATGCGATCTTCAGTATCTTGGTTGAGTATGCTGGGAATGACGATTACGAAGATCTGATATTTAGTGCGCTTGTCACGGTTTTGGGGATTGTTCATGATCGAAGATTCAATATGGGGCCACTGGTGGATCAGTACGCGGAGAATCAGTTCAATTACCCATTCGCAACACCATGTCTTGTGAGATCGTTTACCAGATTATTAGCCAAGCCTTCGGATCCCGACACTTCGAGGAAGTTGAGAGCGACTTTCAAGGTGGTGAAGCACATCCTGAAATTCATCACACATGCGAGAGGCCAGCAGAAAGCGAAAGAGGCTGGAATCGGTATCACAAGTACCTCTCCAGGCTTCACTCGACACCTAAGAGGCATCTTCAAAGCTCTGGACGCCATGATGAGGAACGCTGGGCCAATCCTTGTTGGGAGTCAAACTCTTGCAGTCCAACATTTCCACACCTGGCTACCCGAGCTCACGGGCTTGCTAAGCACAGAAGAAATTTTGCATATCGCCATTGACTTTATGGATTCATGCGCAGACGTCAAGGGGAAGCTTGTCTTGTACAAGCTTGTTCTGATTATCAACTATTCGAAATTAGAACTGTTCTCACAGCCTGAGCAAAAGGCGGCTTTGAGTGCGAATACTGTCCGATGGATTGCGCCTCATTGGGGTAAGACGATGGAAGTTACGGAACAGTGGAGAGAGCAGGTCCGGTTATGTTGTTCAATTCTATCTACGCAAGTCGCTGGACTTGGACCCGAGGTTCCAGACTACATCCCCAAGATTATTGACTCGTACCTTGCTCTTCAAGCTACGCCCAAGAGTGAGAAGACGAGATTGTCGCTGCTATTCCCGACTACTTACCCCTTTCCAAGCAAGCCAATTTCGGGTACGGTTAAGTTCGACGAGGTGCTCATTGAGCTGTCCGCTATTCTCTCGGCTATCTCAACATTACCAGCTGGTATGCAACTTGAGCTTGCTGAGGACGAGATGGCTACTCTGCTTGAAGATACCCTGCATGTCCATCTGAGTATTCTACAATGCGAGGCCTTCCCAGCTGACTGGCTGAGCGTGCACATCTACCACCACAAGTCGACGATGAGGACTCTAGAATACCTCGCAGGTATCCTTCTCGACTCTTTTCTGCCCCTCCCAGATGATGCAGAAAGCTACAACACCGAGCTCTGGAAAGTCTTCTTTACTGTGCTGCTGAAGCTTGTGGGGAGTGACGCACTTGCCCTCGAGACATTTCCTGAGCAGAAACGTAGGGCAGTATGGAAGATCGCCGGCGACGTGAGGGAGACTGGTGCTGAGCTGTTACGAAGGACATGGGAGGCTATTGGATGGGACACAAGTCAAGACGAGCGACAGCAATTTGGTCTCATGAAGATGGGTGGATATCAAGTCCAATATGTGCCTGTTCTCGTTGGGCCGATTGTTGAGCTATGTCTTAGTGTACACGAAGGCCTGAGACGAGTGGCTGTCGAGGTTCTGAAGACTATGATTGTCAGCGAGTGGACCTTGAGTGAGGATCTATCTGTTATTCAGACTGAGATGATTGATTGTCTGGATCGATTGTTCAAATCAAAGCCGCTGACGGAGAGTATTCTTCAGAAACTTTTCATCAGCGAGTTGCTTGGTCTGTTTGAGCCTCTTTCTCAAGTTCCGGATGATCCATTATACGCAACGCTCAAGGAGCTCATTGCTACTATCGATGAATTCCTGGATCTTTTGGTAGCCGTACACAGTACCGATGTCACAGGCGAAGCTTCACACATGATCCACCGACTCCGCCTCATGGAGTTCCTCCGCGATATGCAGAAGGAAGAAATCTTCATTCGATACGTCCACCAACTCGCACAACTGCAATCCGATGCCCGGAACCCCACAGAAGCAGGTCTCGCTTTGCGCTTACATGCCGATCTCTACGAATGGGATCCAACGAAAATCGTACCTCCTCTCCATGACCCCGAGTTCCCAGCTCAATCACAATTCGATCGCAAGGAGCGCATTTACTTTGATATCATCAGGCACTATGAAGATGGAGAAGCATGGAGCAGCGCACTTGGCGCGTACCAGGAACTACAGCATCAATACCAAGATAATGTATACGACTTCCCCAAGCTGGCGAGGACTCAACGTGCGATTGCTACGATTTATGAGACGATTGCGAAGAGCAATAAGTTGGTCCCTAAATACTTCAAGGTTATCTACAGAGGAATGGGTTTCCCTCCGAGTTTGAGAGACAAAGAGTTTGTGTATGAAGGTTCGCCAACTGAGAGAACGACTCAATTTACGGACAGGATGCAGGAACAACATCCTTCTGCTCAGATTGTCACTTCTAGTGATGTTGAAGATGTTGAAGGACAATTCTTGCAGATCTCCGCTCTTTCGCCCCACCGGGATCTCGAGCACCATGTCTTCCAACGAGCTCGTGTTCCTCAAGTCGTGCGAGACTACCTCCTTTCAACACATCCACAATTCTTCTCCATTACGAGCAAGAGAAACACTTCTGGTCCTGTTATCGAGCACTTCGCTGAGAAGATCATCTACAAGACCCTGGAACCATTCCCTACTCTCCTTCGCCGCAGCGAGATTTTGTCGGTCAACAAAGTCAAGCTCACCCCTCTCCAAACAGCAATCGAACGCATCATCCGCAAGACTTCTGAAATGCTTGTCGTAGAGAAGCGTGTTTCGGACGGGGAAGAAGAAATGGGTTCTCTTCTCATGGAGGCCTTAGCCGTCAGCGTTGATCCCAACTCCGAGACTACTATTGCCCGCTACCGCGATCTCCTGCCAACAACCATCGACGGCGATGAAGTCGAAGAAGTCGAGCTCTGTCCCCTGGAGAATGCACTCAAGACAGCCCTGATTGATCACGCAGTAATGATCAAACGCTGTCTCTATATGTTCACTCGCTCCGACACGAAAGATATCTCAAATATCCGTGAGAACGCCCTTGCCCACCCCTCCCTCCTGGCAAGCATAAACAACATCCGCTCAGACTTTGAAACCACCTTTGCTCCCGAACTAGCATCCTTCACATTTCCTCAACCACCCCGCGATATCACACCTTCCCCATCCTGGCAGATCGCTTCCCCAGTCCTCACCAACCGTTCTGAACACCGCAACTCCCATCATCTAAGCGGTAACGGTCGTGGCCTCCCCCAATCTGGAACCAATGGTACAATAGCTACGCAAGATACTTCCATTCTTGATACGCCGGGCAAGATCGGAGGCGCGAGGTCGCGACTTTCCTTCCTAACGCGCCATAACCCGCAACATTCCCAACATGAAGCCATCCTCGCCCCCGTCATCAACGGCACCTCGTCTCACAACCCCTCTCTCCCGAAGATAAAAAAGGAATCCAAACCGGGCCGCAGCCGCGGTGATTCCGACGCCACGGACGAAGTCCAAAGCAGGAGTAACGAGAACCGCATGTCTTTCTTCTCCGGCGGCGGCGGCGGCTCCGTCATCGGCTCGAATTTCGGGAGTATAGGCCATGGTCGCGGACGCAGCGAGAAAGGTGAAGAGAGTGGCGTGGAATGGGTCACGCAATCAGACATCTCTTCCTTTGCTGGCGCGAACAACACTGGGTACGGGAACACGCATTTGAGTGTTCAGAACCCGCGCAGGAGTAGCTCAAGCCAGAGACCGAAGACGGGGAAGAGTGTGGTCAGCAGTTTGATGGATGGGAGTAGAGATGGTGAGAATGGTGGTGATGGGGGCAAAGGAGGCAGGATGTCAGCAGTGGGGGGCAGTGTGAGAAAGCGGTTGAGTTTATTGAAGTTGGGGAAGAAGAGGAGTAGAGGGGATGTTGTGGTTGGGGCTGCTGTTGAGGAGGAATAATACCTCTCCCGCCCCGTTTCCTTGAATTCTTGTATTTTGTTCTAGTTGCGTTTGAAAATCTGGATACAGATGGATAGGGGAAAACAGATCACTGACTGATGAGCGAGCGAGCGGTTAGCGATCCTTTGTTTGCCTTTTTGTGGAAGTTGCGGTTTTTTATGGAGGGGGATATACCCAATTCGATTATGTCGTTTTTCCTTTCTAGGTATTTACTGGTTGGAGAAATGGGAGGAGAGGATGTGTATCTATAATAGATAAAATCAAAAGAACTTCCAATCAAAATCCTTTAGTTGCATTCAATCTTGTATAACACTTCCTAGGTACTTAGTTTAGTGCTTAAATAATGAGTTATCATTTTAAACTTTTTATAAGTTTAAATATCCTGAAATTTAAGATTGTTTTACACGGTAAAACACAAAACTTTAGGCTTACTTAACTTTTTATAACCTAGAAAAGTAATTATAAGCTAACTAAAAAAAATATGAAAAGAAAAATTACTATTATTAAACCAGTTACATAAGTAGTATCCTTGCTTAAGGCTACTTAAATGGCAAATTATTCCCTTAGAAATCAATTATAATAATAATACTAGCGAGTAAGCGAGCGCTTTTAGCAAAACCCTTTCCTTCCTTTATATCCTACGCTAATTCAATTCCCTAACGCTCGGGTTCGCTTTAATAACTTGACTTGGAATTTCACTTTAGAAGCCGAGTTATTTTTAGAAGAAAGCTATATTTACTAGCAAGTGATTTAACGTCGGATTCTTGGTCCTGCTCGGGAATCGAGAAGTTCGACCTACGTATAGTCTCAGCGGAGCTAGGTCACTACGAGGTTGGCAGGGAAGGTATATAAGTGCGGCCCTAGCCACCTCTTGAAAGTTCTCGTTTGCTATCTTGCCATTACTTCGTTTGCCTTATGGGCAAGTTCACAGCAGATGTCAGTGCCAGGGTCTGGGGAGGGGGGTGAGATCATGTGACTCTGTTGCTGGAGAACCGGGGTGCGTGGCGTTAATCTTTGTATATATTCAGGTCTTGCTTGTTTCGGTTCCATTATAATCTTATTTGAGACCTAGCTTTAGATGCTCAAATTTCAAACATTTTCCAGGCTAAAATTCGTTCATTGGACTTTATTTTCCATGATTTTAGCACCGGCGCCAGAGCTTGCAAGACCGCATCCTTTGCTTTTGAATTTTCGTTGAATGATAAGTCAACTATGTTTCTATGTTTACAGTTTTCTACTCTCTTGATTTCAGAAGTTGGTTAATCATCTTTCTCACAGGGAGGATGATATGATTGCTCCTTATTGATTGATCTCTACATACTGGCGGCACTTGGTAAAAATCGTTGCATTTTTCCAACGGCACATTTCTGGCCCCCAAATTTGAGATTCTACGTAGTTACCACTCTGTTTGAGACTTTTCCAAAAGGCACAATTCTCAGCCTGCAAGCGTTCTGCAGCGCAGTTTGTCCTTGGAATGGCCCCCAAAAGCAAAAACCAACGATTGGCGAGGATTCAAGGGAAGATCCCAACATTTGACGATCTTTACCAGGGAATCAGGAACCGGTACTTACGAGTTACGCTGTACTCCAACTTCTACTGAATGTATTTTCGATTGATCCTCCAAGTCCCGTCTCAAAGCTTGTTTTGTTGGCTGGACGAAGGATCTCAATGGGAATGTCTCTGCTCGGCGCTTCCTGATGCTCATGAAAGGCCGGCTCCTGCCCCCAACCTCCGAAGCCAGAGGCCTGAAGCTTATAGTTTGAGGCTTAAATGATTGGCAGCGCGTTTACTGTACGACTCCCAGGTCGGAATTCAGCTAGAGGCGCAGTGCATGCAGAGCTGGGATGTGGAGGTGGGGGCTCTGCCGCGAAAGCCTGAGTATCCTTAAATTTCCCTGGATCCTTCAAGTATCACCAGACTTCTGCAGACTTTTCGTGCTTCCCAAAGGGACACCAATGATGCAGCTTCGTCAGCACTTCGCAGCTCGTTATATGTATAGTACGTTGTGTTGTTGCGTCGAGATAACTCCAGAGTTGAAGTCAAGCTTTGCGGGGCAAAAAGATCACCAACCAGAGTGAATCCAGTTACTCACTGTCACAAACGCAGACCCCAAAATAGGACTTGCCAATCGGTCCCAGGCAGGCGGGCGGGATAAGTGCTCCCGTTTCAACTTTGGGGCCCTTGCAAGCGGGAATATACTGTGTTAGTCCAGTGTGTGCGAGAGATGTTCTCTGAGTGGCTTATTTGCCCCCATTCCCGCGGCACAGCACCTTTAACCTCCCTTAGTAATGGTGTACAGGCTGTAGTCCGGAGAATAGGGACAAGTAAGAAGGTAGATCTAAGCATTTGATCACCCAGCACGTCGACGCGGCTGTATTAAAGTCTTGAACCGACCCGCTATTGTCAACCTCCTCTCTTCTCGGATCTTTGCATCTGAGGCTCTCACAACAGATCCTCTTTTTGAGATGGCTTCTTCACACTCGTTTTGCGACAGAATGCTAGTAATAGGCCTCTTCGCGACTGTAGCGAACGCCGCGGCAATATTTTCAAATTCAACATCGTCCTCGAGTCAATCTTCGGCGTCGATGACCAGTCCGGCAACAACGAGCACATCTCTCAGCGCCGCTGCGAGCTCATTTCCAGCCACTCCCACTATCACAGACTGCGATATACGGGTTTGCAATAGACCAGATGGAGTACAGCCAAACTTCCCGCATTACTTAGGGCTCAATTACTACACAGAGCCCGTTGGATGGGATGGTAGCGGAGCAACAGCACTCTCGATCCCCAACAGTCTGACTTCCTCTTGGAACCTCTACACATCCTGTGCTCAACTCGAGCAGAGTGCTTTCTCGCAATGGCTTCTCACCGCTCCTGTCACTGCAAATGGATCAACGTTCCCCGCAGTCATCTCTACAATTTCACATGGTGGAAGTACCTGGCAAGACGTATGGACGAGGTATTCCGATACTAACTATGTCACACTGGTCACTGTTGGCTCTACATTTTTGGATACCTACTCTATTGGAGTCAGTGCTATAGCCACTGACACGACCACTTTCACCCGGACGGCAACCACTGAGGAGTATCTATATGACCCCGCGCACACCGAAGCGTACTACGTTTCGGATTGGTCTTTCAACGCAGCTTCTCTGGGCCTAGATCCGGCATGCTGCAGTTCATGCTCTATTTTTGGAGGAAGTGTCCAGGTCTACCACTGGCCTACGCCCGCTCCTTCTCCTGCTGTCTCGACGCTGGTGGATACGAAGAACAACTTCACGTTCATCTCCCCCTCGGTTTACGTAGCCTTTCAGTCACTTTACGCTGTAAATCTCTGCTCAACAGTTGGTGACACTGTTTATGCCTCAACAACAATAGCTTTCCAACCCGGAGAGTTGTCTACCACAAACTCGTTCAATTATTCAACAGCCGCCTATGGGACAGACTTCCTGATGTGGTATGATGTTTGGACCGCAGCCAACTTTGACAAGGCGTAAGTTGAGTCTAGACATTGCAAATATGAGCGCTAATCATTTTCTAGCGTTGATTGCTCCTCAACAATCGGTACCTTTTACTCTGTCACCAGCTACACGAATGGCCTCTTCACCGACTTGGCAGCAGCCCAGTCCTTCCTAGGCACGGCTACCGAGCGAGTCGCGAACTCCCAAAACATCATCGAATCAATCCAGGCTGTACCCAATGCCATCAAGTCATACATCCTGACTTATAGGCCTTGCGAACCGCTACTGTCGGTTCCCCCAATCTTGTATACTTTGAACGAGAACTATACCAACTGCGTTCCTGGTATCACTGCTTTCTTTGACCCCCCTTGGACTTTGACTGCTGGTAATGGATTGGTATCTGTTGCTACAGCTGCTGCGGAGGTTGATCCAGGTACGACAGCATCTACTGTACCTGCTGTCACAGGACCAAGTGTTACGCCTACTACGCCGACCCCGACTTCTACACCAACTCTTGTCTCAACGCCGACTACAAGCTCGGCCGCAGTTGCGATAGATCCAGGAGCTGGCACGAAGAGCTCGACCCAGGTTGCAGTAGATCCTGGAACTGGCACGAAGAGCTCGACTCAGGTTGCAGTAGATCCTGGAACTGGAACTAGCTCAACGCCAGTTGTTGCAAGCCCAGGAACTGGTACTCAGGCTAGCGACCCCCCTTTACCATCTCCGAATGATCCTGCTACAGGTACAACAACCGTCGTCCCTGCAGATCCTGGAAACACAGTGGTCTATAACGACCCAGGAACATCCGCTAGCCCAGTCGCCAACAATCCAGGAGGAACCAGCAACCCTCAAGGAACAACCGTCATTCCCGCCGATCCAGGTGCTTCCACCAGCCCTAAGGGTACAACTATTATCCCGGTTGATCCTGCCACCTCAAACTACCTCATCGGCTCCCAAACCCTCGTTCCAGGCGGCTCACCCATCACCATCTCCGGGACCGTCGTCTCCCTCATTGCAGGCGGCTCTTCCGTCGTAGTAGGAGGCAGCACCCAAGCACTCTCCGCCATCCTCGCCACCCCCGTCAAAGTCTCCTCACAAGTCGAATACGTGCTCCCTGGCTCTCAAACCCTGACTGCCGGCGGCATAGCTGTTACAGTATCCGGCTCAGTATACAGCTTGGCATCTGGTGGATCAAGTGTAGTGGTTGTTGGCAAAGGGACGACGATCACACAGGCTGCTAGTGTGCTGATAGGTGAAGGTGCGAAGAGTACTTTGGTAGCGGTTACGGGGAGTTATGTTGGAGGAGGAATTGGTGGGATAATTGCCAGTATTGGAGGGTTCACGAGTGCTGGTGCTGGGGGCAAGACTACGACTGCGGGAGGAGCGCAAGTTACGCAGACGGGGAAGCTTAATGGGACAATATTTACTGGTGAGGCGACGAGAGTAGGTGGACTTGAGAGGACGTGGGTAATAGGATGTGCTTTAGGGATGGGGATGGTGGTTGTGCTGGCATTGTGAAGGGTCAGACTTGAATGATATAATGATAAAGTGATCCTGTACTGAATGGAGTTGGAGGCTATTTAGATATATATACCCGAGCGCTGGGCGAAAAACTGTACAGTACATAGATCAAATCAAAGTAATGGGTATTGAAACAAAGTCTTGAGTGATACGTGTGCATTTACCCGGGTTGCAACTGCGTCACACTTCCCCCAGATTTTCAAATTCGGGTCAATTAATCGTGCATTCCTGCTTTCAACCCAACCTAGAATCTCAATTGACCAGCACTGCGGCCACAACCCCCTTAAGTTCGAAGAATATTTCAACGTCCCTGGAGGGGGGATAAAGGCGTCGGAAAGGTAAATCTCTCCATGGGCGTAAGTCTCACCCGCCCGCTCTCTCCCTTCATTACCAGTCCGCAGGCCACCCAGGCCCATGAACTTATTTCGGCGCAAGCGATACTACAGCTCCAGCTTCTAGTATGTCACAGATCACGAAGCCAACAAAGGGCGCAGCTTCGTCGGCATCCGTAGTGAGCCCAGTCCATGCGGCAGAATAGACATGAAGAGAGTGGTTAAATTCAATACTAAGGAAGCGTTGCTCTTTCATGATGTTCTGAATCGTAGGAGTTTCGGAAATGTAAAGGGCTATGTCCCTATGTGATGGAATATGGAAGATGGAGATGCGTTGCATAGACATATAAACGAGGTTATAGCCCGACGCCGGGAAGGGAAGGATAACCCCGCTATTTTGAAAGTTGAGCGAAATTTTTGCACTTTACTTATAGGCAATTAATCAGACTGGGATGGGGTAGAAAGAGCAGAAAACCTGCATAAGAAGCTTGGGAATGGGCTGAAAGCGTTCTTGAGACGAGAAGTAAGGGGGAAGGGGCTCGTGGTAAGGATTATGGGTTTGGGTTTTTGGAGCCGAGCGCGAAGATAATGGAGGAGTTCGGGAAGTTTTTATGCTGTGTGCCAAGGGGATTGGGTATAGAGAGAGGGGAGAGGTGGGAATGATGCAGAGGAAGTGGGAGCTGGTGAGTGAGGAGAGAGAAAGCAGTAGGTGAGGAAGGAGAGGAGGGAAGCAGGTTACTAAGGTGTGCTTTCAGAGGCCTGGAGAGGTTGAAGAGGTATTTTAGGAGGAAATGAAAGACTTTCTGATCAAATTAATCCTTCTAGATTTCTTGGAAAAGGAGGTGGGACATGAAGATTTGTCGTTGCGATGATCTGTTACCCCCCTGAATTAAGCGAGCGAGCCTCCCCGGAAGAGGTTGACTACAGTACGGAGGTTACCTTCGTAGAACAGGTTCTGCTAGCGTGTACTCGAACTTGGTAGGGTTTAGTTTACAGATTGAAGCCTCAAATTTAACCTGAATTCGACAGCGGAGCTCCATGCCTTGGTCGTATTGTATCGGGGAGGTCATTTCGTCCAAATGATTATCTAGACCAATTGGATTTGTTATTCAACAATAGAAATGTCCGTTCTTCAGCAATTGAAGTGTCCGATTGGACGCGATTCGCTTGACAATGATTCTAATTAGCCCAATCGGACACGACGCCGTTTAATCTATCATAATACTTCGTATCAGCCCAAATACAGTACTGTACAGTAGTTCCGTCAAGACGCTAAAAGGGTTTCCCCCGCCTAACTGTTATTGGTAATACTGTAGCATCTTGTGAGCGAAGAACTTGCTAGCAGGCTTGGCGTAACTAAGACGCCGAGTAGCTCCCCCGCCTGGTTCCTTGGAACTACACCTAAAAATGAGGGCAATTCTACTCGCAATTGGGATTCAAGACAATACCCCTGATGTTGCAGTGATTGGCCCCAATGATTCCTTTTCTTGGGACTGCTTTCGAATGCAAAAGGAGGGGCTGCTGTACTTCCACCCCTCCCCCCTCCTAAATAAAATGTTAACTGGGTGTTTGGTAAGTATCCATTCAGGGTGTGCTACCAAAAGACAAGTCACGATTCTTTGGCTATTGGAACCCTTCAAGACTTTACTGTAGCAAAGCTTTAACCTTATATCGCCACACAGAATTTACTAGAACTTGCCTTATACCAAGGCTCCCACCAGTCAGGAATAGCCGTTCAAGGGTTTGCCCTACAAAAACCCAAGTTAACATTTATTTAGGAGAAGCGATGGTATAATACAATATAGTAGCAAATAACCGCGATATCTTAGTATATATAAAAGAATAATCATTATTTCAAGTAAATTTGCTTAATAAGAAGAGTCTTTTTGGATTTACTAAAGACTTATTTTACAGCAAAATAATATATTTGCTTCTTTTAATAATGTAATTTGCTTTGCTCTCACCCCTATTTTCGGATTACAATTGCTTATATACACCTTTAGAGTTTATCTTTTATAGTTTTCTTAAAGACCGTTGTTTTATTAGCCAGTTTACCTGCTTGAGAGAAGCCAACTCGCAAGCTTTGTATATTGCAGATTTGCACCCCCTGCGTCGACCTCGCTTTGCAGTAGCTTCTTATGTCTATTATGTCTAAGTGGATTTTGAATTATTATAAATTTATTCATTGTATTAAGTGAAAAGGACACAGAAGATAGATGAGAGCCATTGCCCTGCCCAACAGACTTTCAGATGTATTGGTATATACAACACCAACTATCATTTTATTGTGATCCACTCTCAGCCAACCAACCCCCCCTCTCTCCCTAAAAAGCAGGAAACCCATAATTTCCTCCTGACTTGCGAGCAATGAAAGCAAATCGCTTTTACTTCCAGTGGCCCTTGCCACTTCCTCTACTCATTATCCTCTTGTTCTTTTGCTCTATATTTACTTATTAATATGCAGTACAAAGAAGGCAGGGCAATAATACTGTTTACAAGAATAGCAATCTTCACCATCAAGATGGATAACGTTGTGAATCGTACACAACGTTTGATGCACAGTACAATAACCTTTGTTTTTGTTATACCGACAATTGCCTTTGCTCTTCTTCGGGCAATGATGCGTGGTTGAGCCTCCCTTCTTTGGCATGATTGGAGGTATGTATGGGTTACGAATACTTTTTTAGTGTGGAATTTGCGAGGTATTTGATAGAGTAGGTATAATTATCTCATGGATATTTGAGCATACTAAAAGGAAGACTGCCCATCATATATAGCCCGTTCTCTTCGCCGTACACCACATAGCGGGGGACTCCCCGCACCCTTTGTCATTCCTTACACTAACAGGTTGCACTGCATGTGCAAAAACAAGTTTTTTTCGAGCCAAGCCAATCCAGTTACAATATGACCGCCTCGTAGGCTTCATAGAGCACCTTCTCCCGGGACATCTGATTAATTCTTATTTGAGTAACTGATAACGGAAGGGTCGATTTGAGGTGCTGCGATGGTCGCTTTTACCAATTTCAACGATGCTTGTACACCAACCCACTCATCCAAAAGCGATTCGGCACTAGTTAGGTCTTCGTTCGTTTGTAGTCCGTCTATGGCGAATCGTAACAGTCTTCGAGCCAGTCGATACTGCGCGCCGTATGCAAATCGACGATAAGACGGGCCGGCCGCGTCTTCGAACAGTTGTTTCAATTCTCGTAATTCGGGCGTCAAAGGTGTGTTGTTCGCAAGCCGCTCATCCTCTTCGCCCTCGTTGTTCCAGGCCCATAGCCACATTGGGGGCGAGCAGGACATGAAGGGCGGGGCGAAGAGTGCGCTGTCCCAATCGAGGATTCCAGTGATGGCTTTCGGTTGAATTGGAGAGGGAGGACTGGCAAGAATGTTGCGAGGCTCCAAATCGAGGTGACAAAGGCAGTAATAGTTCTCATCCAGTATCCCAAGGGCGCTCAGCTCCAATGCCGTAGCAATGAAAGAATCGAAGAAGGAAACCCTGAATGACTGATTTGGACCCGCTGTGGCAGCTAACTCCTTTTTGTGTTCAAGAACTGCGCGTAGCATATCCAAAGTTGTCTGTGCCGCAAGTCCGTTCTCATATACCACGGCTGCATCCGGCTCCGTGTTGTTAAATGGTTGAATCATCAATGAGCTTTGTGAAGGTGACAAGATGAGTCTGCCAGCAGTAACACTTCTAATGGAATGTAATTCAGAGAAGAACTCGCCAAGCTCTTTTGCAATAGCGCATCTCATTTCGTGGGGCATATCAGGATATGCTGGAAAAAGAGATAAGCCAGGAATGCGCATCTGGATCATATAAGGACTTTCAAGAACATTGCATGCCGTCGTATCAAATGCTACAACATCGGGAACTTTGAGTTTCGATCGTTGACGAAGCAATTGAAGAGGTGCTAGGTCACGATCCAGCTGCGCAGCTTCAAACCGCGGAATGCGGAAAATATACTGGCTAACGGTAGGGCTTTCGCTGTTGGCAACAGATACCCCAATAATCCTATTAAACCCTCCTCCGTGCATACGCTCCACTGAGATTTCGCCATTGAGAGGCGCAAGCACTGTTTGACATAACTCCAAAACTCGAGCCTTGAACGTCTCGAAGGGCTCGTGATCGTAAACGACTGTGGACGAGTCGGACTCTAACTCCACTTCCGATTCGGGTGTTGCAACTCCAGAAGACATGTATAAATTTGCTGGAGTCCTGGCTTGAACCCTGGTGCTGTCGGTGAACGATTTTGTTTGAAGAGAAAGATAGGACGTTTAAGCTCAAAGCTGGTACGAAGTACAATTGACAGTCTTCGCTTAATGGGGTGCGGGTTTCCACTGACCCCTGTCTCGTGATCTTTGACATTCAATAATAACTACGCCTTATCATATCATAAATGGTAATTTAAGTACACTTTCCTATTCCAAGAATGAAGGGGCCGAAAGGTCGTTTTCCTGAGTCCTGCTATACATCACGTGCTTTAAGATCACATCCTGTCTGAAGCCTTCTGGCCAGGGTCGAGGAATCATTTCTTTCTTCTTGGGTTCCTGATTGACGGCTCGAGAGCATTCGATGCTCCACAATCCACTTATGGCAACCTAACTGAAGAGAATATGTCCAAGTCCCAAGCATCGAGAAATGTACCATTCGTCTACGCCGTTTCAGATGACGAATAAAAGATACAAGTTTTGGGACACGAACTTGACATAATTGACCATTGTGGACCGGTATTCAAGGACCCGTTCCTGGATCTTTCGTACACCCACGAAAGTCCATGGCTCATTTTTTCCCCAGTGGCTCGAAATTTGCAAAAGGCATGGGAGTTTCTATGAATCAACTAGAGAGTCAGCAACGGAAGTCTTTTGGTAAATGCTAAACTGGAATATGGAGTTGGAGGATACTGAAATCCCAGTCAAAGATTTTGCCCTTGCCGTCCTTCGAAGGGGGGAAATACTCAAGCGTCCGCGGCGTCCACGTCTCTGTCTGCTTAAGAATATTCTCTTCTATATGATTGTAATATTTCTGTTTCCAAAACATAATTTAGTCATACGACTGTCGAGATCTTCAAAGAGGAGGTAGCCAAATGTTGTTATAGGGGAAGGATTATCAGAACACTAAAGGGTTACCTAGAGCCGGCAGTCGAAGAAGCTAAGACTAATGTTACAGTGATGCTGATCGCAAGTGGGAAGGTACCTACCTATATTTTAAGACAGGTTGGACCTGAAAAGGAGGAATATATGTTGATCAGTGATTTCCACTTGCATGGATAGATGCGTGGGGCGGGTGGGCTGCCGAGAAGTGTCGTCACATTTGGATTGTATGAAAGGTTGTAAAATAATTTTGCAATGAGTGAGTCAGATTATGTCCGATCTTCCTCCACCTCTTTTACCGCCGTCTTCTTGTACTCATTTTCTAAATCCCTAAGCGGTTTCCTCAACAATTTCATCGCCCTTTCCATCACTCCCTCGTTCTCATCAAACACAACCCAGACCTCACCCCCCGTCGACTCTTATCCTAGTCCCCGTAGCAATTGTAATAACAAGCATCAACACATCTCTTGTCTTCACAGCGATACACCCTTCGAACGTGATTGCTGTGTCCCAGTAAACCTTTTGAAACTTGCTACCATTACCATCTGGTCAAACACAAGGTTTGAGAAGAGCGGGACTTTTGTGATCGCTTGCCTCCATGCCAAGCCGAGGGGCTGGATGTTGAGATATTGATACTTTCAAGTCAAGCGGGAAGCTGGGAGGCATGCAGCGACTGTGGCGGAATTGGCGAGATGCTGGAGGAGGACAACGGTTGTTGGTCATTTTCTTGATCAGCCTAGTAAAAGCTTCCTCGGTTTCAAGCAAAGTAGAGGGGATTGGAACTTACGATGCCCCCTTTTTGCCGCACCTGTGGCACACTAAAGAGGCGGTTGAAGGGCGTAAGGTACCACCTCTAAAATTCACTCTAGAGGGCGGGCACCACGTGGTAGGCATAGGCCGCTAGGTGGCTCTCGAATAAATATACTTCTTGGGTTTCCTCCCGGTTTCCCTGTTTGTTATTAGTTATTACTAGCTTGCATTGTACTATACTTTACAACTGGCACTAACAACGGGTTTCGGATAGCACCTCTAGCCATTGCAAACAACAGATCTAAACATTAGAAATGTAATAATTAAATGGTTATTTGAAATGATGAATTGACGAATTGATGAACTGAAGTCGAAATGGTCATTTAGACGCCGTGACAAACTGGACTAACTGGATCTATCACTAGTGCGTCTAAATGGCTGACTGGGTGAATGACATCGTTAATGCGATATAAGTAGTAACGCCGCAAGAGGCTCAACCCGACCTCAACGCAATGGTATTTAATATAGGCCGCCCACACCACTCCCTGAACCACCTCGGATCCTAATTCTCAACGCTAAGTAAAGAAATCTAAATCGCCCCTCCTAGTGATCTAGGAGTCGGTAAGACTTCCCTAGCAATCCAAGTACTATAATCTTACCACACCCCACTACCCCGCACTTCTCAATCAGGAATAATCGTACAGTAGTTCTCCGACCCTTCTCTACGATTCCCAATCCAAACTTCTCTACTCCAAGACTCACGCTAACACCCCATCACCAACAGCGCCAAGGCCCTCGCACATGGAGGAACAAGTGACCCCACCAAATCTGTGCAGAGACGCCGGGCCCATGTCCCCTTTCTGGCTTAGATTCCAGTTATTCTACGGTATTACTGTACGAGTGGAAAGAAGGAGCGTTGTGGGTGGCGAGAGGGGTTGAGGGGTTGAGGGTGGTAACAGACAGGCTGCGGGTTAGTGGCGAATAAGTTGGATTTGGCTAGTGATATGTAGGATGAGGAAGGTGACGACAAAGGAGGGGCTGGGGAATCAAGAGTGGGGCCTGACGAGCTGAGTGCGAAGACGAGGCTGTGGTTGAGGTGAGATGCGAAGATAGGGAGGAGGCTGAGAATAGAGCTGAAGAAGAAATACGAAGGTTCAGGACAATAAGCGACTAGAGAGTGAGGAGCGGGAAAAAGTGGCTTGTCAGGACTTTTTCGGAGGACATTACACTGATATTTAGTATGGATGGGAGTCGGGGCGCTGGAAATAATCTCGAGCTTACTTCTTGAGCGACGACGCAGTTATCATGGCGTCCAAAAATCTTTTCCGTTCCTTAGGGCTTTAAGCTCTCACAGATATCCGGCGAGCAGCTTCGATATCCACTGCCCTGGGTTGCATCCCTTGTCTTTCATCCTTGTACGCATATCCTGAACCCTATGCCATAGGAAAGCATATTCTGTCTGCGTACATAGAACGTTTTCTTCCGTATTCTCGGGCCGTCCTCTCGTTTTCTCAAAGTGGGATATTGTCGGGATAGTACGCTAAAGGAATCATTGTTGCGGTCTAGAATATAACCCCTTTCAGTGCTTAGAGCGTTTTCAAGCAACTGTTGATTTTGTTCGTTTTATTTCCGTACTTTGCAAATGCTTTCCGGTAAAATCTCTGGTTATATTGATCCCATTGAACGATACAGACTCGCCATAAGATGAGGACTAGACTTTGGCTCGATGTTTAGACTATCATACCTCGTTAATTCCCACTAAGTAGCTGATTTGGGAAATGGATTGACCAAGCGGAGGATGTACGCTTTGTACTCAACTAGTACGAGAAGTTCTGTCTTCTCGAGAACGCATCTCCAGCCTCCTTTCTCCCAACAAGGATATCGGTGATTGAACTCAAACGCATATAGTTCAGTGGCTTCACATAATTAGGGAAGCCCTGATGGATGTGAGGACCGGAAGATCCCAGAGATCTTCGACAGAGATCTTCCTAGGCTCGTTTTTGTCCATTGTGAACTCGGAAACATTATTGGCAAGGATTTGGGGTTCAGTCTAGGAGATAGGAGAAAGTTTGAAGCTTAAATAATCGTTCTTATAGATGAGGGGTTGGTTGATGGAACAGGAGAGTGTGAGGGTGGCATGTGTGGGAGAGTTTATTTACTTAGTGATGCGACTGACCGGCATGACATCATGGCTGCTTCAGGTCACATCGTCATGACTTACCGAAAAATCGAAGTAAACAATACCAATCAATACCCCTTTCGAGATAAACAACCGATGCACAACGATGAATTGGTGTCGCGCAAGATTCAATATACGACAGGCATGCCTCAAGAAATTGGTGAGGACAACCCGGACTCCAAACACCCCTTCGTCCATATCCACAGCCACTTACTCAACCCACCCCCGACACATCTGCACCGCCTTCTCCCACTTCGCAAATCTCCTCTCCTTCTCCTCGGGCTTTATGCTCGGCCGGAACTTTGTAATCCCCGCCGTATTTACATTCTTCAACTCCTCAAATGTATGCCAAACCCCGATCGCGAAGCCTGCTGCGATTGCTGCGCCAAGAGCCGTGGTTTCGAGCATTTTGGGTCGCTCGACTGGGATACCGATGAGATCTGCTTGCGTCTGGTTGGGAGTTAGGATTAGTAGCGGGGCGGGAGGGGAAGAGAAACTTGCCTGCATGCAGAGATCAGAATTACTCATCCCACCATCGACGGCGAGCTCGGCAAGGGCTTTGCCACTGTCTTTTTCCATTGCGTCAAGAATTGCTTTGGTCTGGAAGCAAGTCGCTTCGAGTGTTGCTCGAGCTATGTGTCCCTTTTGGGTGTAATTCGTGATTCCAACTGCGGTGGCCAGTCAGTTGAGGCCTTGAGATGAGGAATGGGAACTTACAAATTGTCCCCCTGGCATCATCGATCCAGTACGGCGCGAAGAGACCACTGAACGCAGTCACGAATGTGCATCCTCCGTTATCTTCTACTGTCTCGGCGAGTTGAGAGATTTGGCTTGAAGATTCGAAGAAATTGAAATTATTTTGAAGGAATTTGATGCTCGAACCGGCGACGGCAATACTCCCCTCGAGCGCATATTGAGGAGTGCCGTCGAAATCGTATGCGACTGTACTCAGCAACCCATGACTGGAAATTACCGGCTTGTCTCCAACATGATACAACAGAAAGCAACCAGTACCATAGGTATTCTTCGCTCTGCCTGGGGAGAAGCCCTTTTGCCCCACTAGAGCAGCGGACTGATCTCCCAGACACCCAGCAATTGGAACGCCAGTCAAAACACCAGTTGTGAGAGTCCCATAAGCTTTTGGGTCAGCCGAGCGGACAATCTTTGGAAGATGGAGCTTCTTCATGTCAAAGCGGAAGAAGTCAAGAAGCTGCTCGTCATACTTGAGTGTGTGAAGATTCATGAACATGCTTCTTGAAGCATTCGTAGGGTCTGTGACAAAAACGTTTGCTTTCGGCCCCCCATTGAGACGATATACGACCCATGCGTCGATCGTACCGAATGCGAGTTTCCCTTTTGCATATGCATCAGCTACTTTCGGCACATTTTCGATCATCCATAGAAGTTTCCCGACAGATGGATACGTTGAGAGTGGGAGACCGCAGATATCTTGCAGTTTGTCGGCGCCGAGTCGCGTTTTGAGCCTTCGAACAAGGGCCTGAGTTCTGGTGTCTGTCCACACGATGGCGTTGTAAAGAGGTTCGCCGGTTTCATGGTCCCATACTACAGTGGTCTCGCGCTGATTGGTAATGCCTACCGCTTTGATAGATTTGGCGGAGTGGCCTTGCTCTTCGAATGCCTTCACAGCACCATCGATACATTCCTCGATAGATGTGATGATCTCAAGAGGGTCATGCTCGTGCCAGCTGTAATTGATCAGTCAGAATTAAGTTTGATGCTCGTGGAGACTCACCCTGGCTGAGGATAGTACTGCTTGAACTCAATCTGGTGAGAAGCTACTGGCTCTCCATCTCTGTTGAAAATGAGGAACCTAGTACTTGTTGTGCCTTGATCAATGGAGCCGATGTAGGAATCATGAGGAGCGACTATTACTGGAGTGTCCCCCATGGCTGATGAAGATGGAGTAGACATTCTGTCAATATTCGTTCACACCACAGAATGAGAACGAACAATTTTGACACAACTCGAGGAGATGAAAACTGGCACGAGATATCCCAAGTCCGAGGGCACATGAAGCTTGGGCAGATACCCCGCACTAGCTAATGGGACCCTCAGAGGAGCATGTGATGTTCCAGGCTTCCAGCCATCTGGGGCGGACTCGCCGGAGATTTTGACAAGAGCCACTTGCCCTTGACATGCAGTGAGATGAGGAGTAAGGACCTGCACAGCGGGCGTTTCGTCCAAAGTCCGCGATTATGCGGGACGGTTGCACAGACTCTCCATCATCGACGAAGCCACCCAGAATGGGCGTAACTTGTGCAAGTATCCTCACGATGGCCATGGTTCGTGGAAGACGAAGCCCTTTCCAATGTTCCCATTACTCGCTCACGCTGTCAGATGGGAGGCAGAGATGCAGAGCATTATCCACAATTATGCTGTGATCCGCGGCCATGTAGGACGAGACTTGAGATACAGTATCGAGGGATGCTGCATGCTGCTTTGCAGATACTGCATCCAACGGTTCCGTCTTGCATCGGGCGATAATTCCACTTCGAGTTCTGGTGCTCCAGGCCGGTTGGAACTTGGCAGCTGTCATATAATCATACCTGTATTTGGGGTCTGCAAGAGTAGCCGAGTCTTCATTTAGACTTCATACAGTACTGTAGAGAGAAAACCTAGCCTAGGTAGAAAGTTTGGTAAGGTCTTGTTGACAGTCCGACAAACACCGAGGAGTTTTTCGGTAGAGTGGACGTGCCGCTGCACGCTTGCATCAAGTGGCCGCAGGAGATGCGGGGAATAACGACTACTGCAGTGAGCAAAAAGTCTGAGGAACAGGCGGCCGTAAATTGTACTCTTGCTGGGAAATATTTGTAGCATGACTCGGGATGAGGAAGAGGATGCTTCAGAGAGCGTGCTGCGAGTCGGGTGCAGGTGAGAAAGGGGAGAAAAGGGAAAAAGGGGCAATGCAAGGTCGTTCGCTTGCTTGTTGTTGATTCTGACGAGTCGCTTGGCTTTTCGCTAGTTCTAGTGCGGTTCATAGTCACTAGCCACACACACAGTATGAAACGCCACCCTTATGAAGGTACTCAACCTCAACCTCGTTGCTTTGAGAATTTGAGGAACCATCGTTTGGATGCCTTCATAATCCATTCCAGAGCCACCCCACCCACTTTTGCTTAGTCCTCGTGTGGGTATCACGAAAGTCGTGATAATACAATACCGGAAGCTGAACTGGGATTGGGTTATAATCTCCCCGGTGTCACCATCTGAGCTTCTCCTTCATTCTACAGTACAGTACTGCCACCTCCCCATGAGTTGATACAATACTGTACTATATTGCCGAAAATGTTGCCTGATCCCTGGAGACACATCCTCCCCGGATTGCTCGGCCATTTCCAATGCTTCGTCTCGCCTTTTAGCTGCTTCCAAGTTGTTCATGATGCTTCTGCTATCACCTATTCGTCTGACATCGTCCTCCAGCGGGGAAGTGCAGATCCTTGGCACTCCCGCCAACCTTATACAGGTGACAGGATGCACCATAAAGCATCCCTCTCACCATTTTCTACTGTACGAAAGAACACCCTTGCAAACCGGAGAATACTCGAGTCGGCCAAGTGCATCCAGCAGCTGCTAACACCTGAGGTTTCTGTGAACCCTAAAATGTGGCACATTATCTTGCTTACGAAGTATATGCCGATATCCTCGGCTGGTGTTTAGCGAGATCTCAACATCCGCTCAAGTAATTCCATGTTATCACAGTGGTATCTCATGGGAATCTGATATCGATGGGACAGAAATTGTATCGTTATGTGTTGAGGTTACTCTCAAAAGCGTTGCTTCATATAGTAAACTCTTAAGCAGTAGCCCGGAGCCGCTTTCACGTTTACAACGTTTACGGGGAAGGAAGTTAACCACCCGGCACGCCCCCTCAGCATCCCCCTAGTCCCGCAAGCCAATAGCTGGAGCCCACAATATCCCAGTCATAGCTTGGGAACTCCGAAGAGCTTGGAGGAAAGGATCATACGACCTGCATCACACCATTGTGCTGAAAACCCCTCATCGTCCCTCCTCTGTACAGTACTGTACAACACATTGAGTTTTGCGAGGAGCCAGAGAGGACAAACTCTTTCTCTTATCTCAGGGGAACTTCGATAAGCGGTAGTATATTTTAAAGCTCATGCAATTCAGCTTTCTGCACAGGTTCAACAGCAGCAGTCTTCAGTAGATCAGACCTCCTCTTGGCGTGTCCTATGTTGTGCTTCCCGAAGCCTCGATGGAACGAAGGCGATCTCGTACGCCTCTACTACTACATTATCTCGTGGCTGGCCGCATGGCGGAATGCCGCCGATATCCCGCCGTTTTTTTCCCATCTCAAGCAGTCCTCATGTCCCGGGCCTGTCCCTTGCCCACCCTCCCGGTAATCTAGAACTCCCCAATATGACCAAGTGCAGCATACAACCTGCCAAGAGACGTTGATAAGCAAGAATTCTGAGTTTTCGTATGCATCTCTCTTAGGTACGGCCGCACTTGGGATCTTGAAGTTAGTCCCCTCCGCATGGCAAGTGGGCTCTTGAAAGCCCTTTAACTAGAGTGCCACGGGAATCCGAAGTCCGCAGCTCATTTACGTATTAAGACAAGTCAGGGCATATTTTACTTCCTCAATTCCTCTCATATTCATAAGTACTCCCGACTTCCATTTCTGTCACTTCATTGCGGTATCGCCGATTCAAATCCGAAATACCACATCTCCACATCGAGCCTTAACTCACATCTTCAACATGTCCGATAAACTTGGATCACCCCACGATGAACACGCTCATCACTTAGAGATTGCACAAGCTGAAGTAAGCTCCCTCTCCGAGAAAGCTGGCTATGAAGAACACGGCCCTGGTATCGATCATAAAATACCTCAGGATGATGCAGTCCCGTCCGAACCTCAGCTGTGGTGGAGTCGGGTTAGACACCGAATGCGAGAGCCATTCGCTGAATTCTTTGGAGTCTTCATTCTAATTTTATTTGGCGACGGGTATGTATTGGTCAGAGTCTACTTAGATCTTGCTAACTTGACTTAGTGTCGTCGCTCAAGTTGTTCTTAGCAAGGGAGAAAAGGGAAACTATCAGTCTATCTCGTGGGGCTGGGGGTACGTCTTCTCCTCAATGCACGTCCAGCTGTTCGTGCCGGCTAACAGTTGGCTAGACTTGGAGTTATGTTAGGTGTCTACACATCAGGAGTATGCGGCTCTCTTCCCCTGGTTTTGTACTCAAGATTCTAACAGAAAATAGATCAGCGGGGCACACCTCAACCCAGCTGTAACATTCGCGAATTGGTAGGCTGTCCATGTGGCAATGATAAACTCCATTTTAACACCGTGCTAGTGTTTTCCGAAAATTCCCTTGGAAGAAGTTTCCGATTTACACTGTCGCCCAAGTCCTCGGTGCTATGTGTGCATCTGGAGTCGTTTACGGTACGCAACCTCACATATGTCTCCATTCCCTCCATTCCCATTCCACGGCCCACGCTGTCACATAATTCAACAAATTCTCCCCTCCTTCTTACTGAACACACCACTGACTGACTCTCGCAGCCAACTACAAATCAGCAATCGATGTCTATGAAGGCGGCGCCAATATCCGCACCGTCCCGGGCTTCAGCAACACCTCCACCGCCGGTATCTTTTGCACTTACCCCGCCCCGTTCATGACAAAAACTGGGCAATTCTTCTCCGAATTCATCGCCTCTACGATTCTCATGTTCTGTATCTACTCGCTCCAAGACAACGGTAATCTCGGAGCTGGACCTCTTACTCCTCTCGGCTTATTCTTCGTGATCTTTGGGATCGGTGCTTGTTTTGGATGGGAGACAGGCTATGCGATTAATCTTGCCAGAGATTTTGGGCCAAGACTGATGAGTTTCTTTTTGGGGTACGGGCATGAGGTTTGGAGTGCGGGAAATTATTACTTTTGGGTGCCGATGGTCGCGCCGTTCTTTGGTTGTACGTTTGGAGGTTGGTTGTACGACGTGTTTATCTTTACTGGTGAGTATCTCTATTACAACACACTATCAAACTGGGGAGCATGAGAACTGATAGTGAATCATAGGCGCAAGTCCTATCAACACTCCATGGATGGGCCTAAAGCGTCTTTTACACCCCGGCCGATCCAAGAGCAAGCTCCCCGCTGTATGAGCACATCCCCAAATGCAACATACCCACAAAGGTTCCCATATTTCACAACGATTTATGCCCAGCGTTGCCGAGCAGCGAGAACGAATGCCAAACTATCAAATGATAGCAATTAGGCCTTTGCAGTCTAAGTTTTAAGCGTTGTCTCGACACGCGAGGCGAGTGACTTTCACTGGGAGTCTGGAGAAAAGGCTTCTTCGAATTGGGTATAATATGGGGGGCTAGAATGGGATTATCTTGTTCGTGACTGGAAAAACATAACAGAGGCTGTAAAGCGAACGAATTAAGGTGTATTTCTTCCTCCTAAACTCACATCTATATCCAAGACCAAGCCAATTCGGTTACGAAGATGCCCAAAGTCTCAGCTTTTCCTGTGCAATCACATGGAAATTCCCCACCTTTCCCGTTGATATAGCATTATTATTGCTCCTGTCTAAAACTCCCAAGTTTCTCAGCATGGGTAGTCATCACAACCAAGATCAATCAGTCGCCCCGCAATGCGAATCACCCCACATGTCCCCAGGGAGGAGAGAGCTTTCTGCACCCTCACAATCTTGTTTCTACCCAGTTCTAAACACCTTGTCTTTTTATTGACCCTGCTCCTTATTTGCGGATCGCCAAGGCATGCCGTTCCATTGAATCGGCTACCTCCCTAACTCATAATAGCGTTTCTGCCACCATCTCAACTTGAACAAAAATGACGAAATCGATCCTTTGACTGCTGTCAAATAAATTAAACTTTGATTAGCCCCGTAACTCGTATCTGGTATTCGTCTGTAGTCAACGAAGATGTCCCTACCCTTGGTTTAATAGCCGTCATATCTGGGGTTCTGGAGTTTGGGGCTTGGATGGGTGCCAATGGTTTTTGACTTGGACTCAACGTCAGATAAATACTTTAGGTAGCAGGTCAGAAAACATGGGTTTCTAATCACCCCAGATAAGAAAGTATGCCAAGTCTAAGACGCAGGAGTCGGGAAACTTGTACTGGTAAATGTCGTTTCCAAACATTGCTAGTCCAAAAAGCTTCATCGGCGTTGTGTCCCAAGCCTAATGCCAGGTGGAACGAGCTATATGCTTGAAATTTCAAATTCTGTCTCGTTTCTCATCTCGAGAGTATGATATCTGGAGGTTTTCCTGACGGCTTTTGAATCGCACGACACAATTACTCTGATTCCATTCATTACAATCTCCATCCCAATAAATGCCATTGCAATACCAAAAGACTTCGCATACTCCGGCGCATATCTAGAGCTGGAGATCTGCAATCTGACAGCGGGACAATCCGGCTGTAACTGTTAACAAAAAGCCAGGGTAAAATCAAACCCTGTTACACATGCGGTTATTTGTGCTCCCCAGGGCCACATGAGAGGATACCTGATGTCGGGTTACTATTGAATTGAAAAAGAGAGGGGAAGAGAGGGGAAGATCTACCGTGCGTTGGCAATTGCGGTTGCCATAGGAGATGCGATGTACTCTCCTATGTTCTTGGGAAACCTTTGAAGTACTCCGTGGAATATCGTGGTGAGAAGAGAGGGAGAAAACAGAGACTAACCTTATGACAATAATCTTTTTTCATGAGGCGGAAAGGCGGAATATCTGCTAAATAAATCCAAACCATTCTTAGTTCGGCTGGAAGCAAATGTAGGTTTTTAGGTCTGATCCATTACTGGGTCTTGGATTGAAGATACGTCCAGTTAAAACCATCACCCTCATGCTGTGCGTCTGGACTAGACTGAAGAGATCCAAGCAGCTTAGCAACCCATAGTTGAAGCTGTGCTCGAATATATTTTAAGCACTCGACGGGAAATACGTGGCGATGAGGGCCTAAAATGACCTCCCTGGAACTCAGGAAACAAATCAAAAATAGACCACCAATATAAATTTGAAGGACAAGGGGGAAAGTACACTGTTCACATTGCTATGTACTTCTTAAAAGCAAAGCGAACTGAAAGAACGTTTGAGAATGAGTAGAATAAACCTTCGAAGTTGTCAGCGCGAGTGGTAGCCTTTCTCTTTTGAGAAATGCCGAGGTCTAAAATCCGAATACCAAAGCTTACAGACCTCCTCTCCTCGTCGCAAACACCACAGACTCGTGCACAACCTCGAGTACCACGCTGTACTCTGCCCCTCAAGCTGTACAACACATAGCCGCAATCCATTAGCTTTCAATTCCGCGACAATGGACGATCAAGCATCCAAAGATGCCGCTTCAAAAGCCCGAATCATAAAACACATGAACGCAGACCACGCCGACTCGGTCGCCCTCTTCTGCCAACACTACCTCAAGCTTTCCTCCTCTGCCTCTCGCGGTGCAGTCCTTGATGATATCTCCCTCAGCTCCATGACTATTCGTACCGCAGACAATAAATCCCACATTATTCCAATCAGCCCGCCAATGACCTCCTATGCCGATGCTCGCACCCGAACTGTCGATATGGACAAAGCCTCGCGGTCTGCTCTCAACCTCTCCTCCATCAAAATCACCTCATACGTGCCTCCCAACACTCCTGTCCAGATCGCCGTCTTCTCCATCTGCCTCTTCACCTTTGGCGTATTCGCAACCCGCAACAAGATTGTCCCTGGAACATGGTTCTACGATACCGTTCTGCCACTCTTCCCGGGTGGTCCAGAATGGTTCCTTTGGATTGCTAGGAACATTGGGTTACCGGTAGTGGGAATACACTTGTTCGAGTTGTATTTGCTGGATACCAAGAAGTTGCGGAAGCATGGAGTCGAGAGAGGCACAAAGCTTTGGTGGTTTTGGATCAGTAGTTGCTTCATCGAGGGCTTTGGGTGCTTTCAGAGGATTGATAGGATTGTGAAGGATAAGAGAGAGGAGGCAGAGAAGGCAAATCATTGAGTGCGAACCATTGGGGTTCTCTCTACCGTTTATGCAAGTACTCGGACTTTAAGTAGTTGTTGACAAGGCCATCTCGAGACCCTTTAATTTAGTAGTTGGATCTTATCTAGCAGTTTCTGGTCGACTTACGACCCAAGTCGGGTCTTACAACATCCCACATACATCCTGCTTCAATTTTTTCCGTTTAATCCTGCCGTTTAATCCTGCTGTCAGTCGAATTAAAAGAATCTCGTTTACTTGTATTGCGATAAGCCTCTCCCGTTCTCTGCAGTTACAGTAACTCGTAACGGGAATCTCTCCTGCATTGCGCTACCTTACTAGCCCTATCATGATCGTCTGTATTCTCCCCTCTGTTTCAGTAGCCTCACTGATGATCGGCTTGGATTTAAATGGCGTATCTCGGAATAAAGCTGGTCTTTTCCCTACGAATTTTACGAGTACCGCTTTTGGTGATACTTGGGTTGTCATGCTAGCATGGAAGTCCTCGTCTGCTTTGTCCGGATTCAATCTCATTCCCCTTTGCGAATGTACAGTACTTTAGTCAAATAAATTTACTCAGAAATATGTACTTTAAACGCGGAAGCCATACCCCAAAACCCTAGCCCTCATTCTATTATCCTCGTATATCCCTCACTTCAGAGCCCGAGAATCTCGCATCCTCCTCACTCATTCAAAAACACCACCCCATTCTCCCCAAACGCCTCCCTCACCCCCCTACTCTCATGTCCCTTCACATTCACATCCTCCCACCCAACCGCCACCCCACAAAGTACTTCCAAATTCTCACCCAGCCCCAGTTCCTTCTTGACAACCTCCTCAAACCCAGCAATGCTAACCATCGCACAGCTTCCCACCCCCTGTTCAGCCAACGCTAGCATCCAAGTCTGAAGCCACATGCCCAGACTCAGCGCATCAGCCGTCGAGAGCGATTTATCCATACACAAGACGCCGGCGAGTGGAGCGTCGAAGAATGAGTAGTTGCGATTGACGGCCGCAGTGTGGGCGACGTGGTCGGAGTGCGGGATGCCCATCTTCTCGCCATAGAGTCTGGCGCCGAGGGCTTGTCGATAATGATTGAACTTCTCTGGCACCGGAGGAATGTTTGGACCGTGCTATATCTCATCAGTTCTCCATTCAGGTTCATGAACAATCAATGCAGGAGAAGGAGAAACTTACAACAGAAGCGGCCTTCATCAAGTTCTCCACCAAGCGACCTCTCGCAACCCCAGACGTTAGAAATAGTCTCCAGTTTTGGATATTAGAATTTGAGGGTGCTTGCTGGGCTAGTTCGAGGGTAGAATTAATGATCTCTGCTGGGACGGGGGTGGAGAGGAAGGCGCGGGTTGAGTGGCGGGCGTGGACGATTTCTGAGAGCGTGTGGGGTAGTTTGGATGTTGTTGGATGGGAGGACTTGGATGGGAGAGAGGTCGTAGCGATTGGCATTTTGATAGACCCGAGTTGAGTGTGAGCGACTGAGGCAGATAGATGGTCAGGTGCTATTTAGAGATGAGGTGAGAATTTGAATTTCTTTGAATGCTGCTATTTTGAATGCTTGCCGAAGCTGCTTGAATCCCAAAAAAGACTCGGAAATTCATCGAGATTATATATCTTTGACATCTTCACCCTGCCCGCGGAGTTCTCTCGACATTAAATGGCCTCCTGACGCTCCCGATCAAAAGATAGCCACCTGCTAAGCATTTTTGATATTCAAGTTACACGAAAAGGCATCACAACACCTCGCTGATGCCATAATCGACGTGCATCTCCGCGCAATTCGATTGCATAGATCCGAAAAGCCGAATTGCCAGCAGCAAGGGGAATATGGAAACAGATTCCGGTAGTTATCGTTCACCACATTTGGGACTGTTCATGTGAAGACGACTGGAGAAGTACGGTTGTGACTGGTCGGCAGTAGTGCGCGGGAATTAGGGTGCGGCATCTCTTACGTGCATTGTGCAGGGCTGTGAATGCAAGCCAGTGTTGTAATCTCCATGGGCTATATTTAGGAACCATACGATTAGAACCTTTCCAGCAGATAATCTATGTGTATTTCGCTCCAAAGACCTGAACGCCAACGCTGATGCCAAACAAGATAACCCCTTCCAACACCTAACCACCCGCCACTGAATCACGACGAGGCATTCGCAGACGCAGCCACATCAGCAGCAGCCACATCAGTCTTCTCCGCAATCGTGACCCTGATTCTCTCTATATTTTCCTCCCTCTGCCTCTCCCTCCGCACATCAATATCCTCCGGGTTCCTCCTAAACGTTACTAGCGTAGCCACAACACAAAGCGCCGAAACCGCAGCACAAACTTTCATCCCCTCACTGAAAGAATCTGAATACGCCTGCCTGACAGCATGCAGTTGAGTGGGAGTCATGGTCAAGGCGGAGGATTGAAGAGATTGGAGTTCGGCTGTAGTGACGATGCCGGAGAGTTGACGACGTTGCGTTGCGCCCTGGATGGCGGTTGAGGCGGCGATGCCAATGCTACCACCGAGGATGCGGGCTTGAGCTATGATTCCTTGGGAGACAGCTGTAGGATTGTTAGAAAGATAATAAAGCCTAACTAGGGTGGAACTTACTGCTATCTCTCAACTCACATTCCACCATAGCACCAAGCGAGACATTCGATACCATCAGGCCAAACCCAAGCCCGATGAAGACGATAAACCCGTACATTTTCGCCTCGACTGCAACAGTATTATCTAGGGTGGAAAGGCAAGCTGTCCCGATGACGAGGAAACAAGCGCCAACAATCAAGACGGGGAAGATTCGATCTTTCTTGTTGTTGAGCCCCCCACCCATGACACTGCCGATTGCCACGGATCCGAGCATAGGTAGAAGTGATATGCCGGCGATGAGCTGACTCTTCCCATTGACTACTTGCATGCGAAGTGGGAGACTGTAGATTGTGACGAAGTATGGGAAACCCATGAGCAGGGTAGATAGGACATGGCCCATGTATACCCTCTTCCCCATGAGACGAAGGGGGAACATGGTTAAAATTCTGTCCTCCCATTTTCTCGCAACGAGAATTTCCCATCCGAGAAGTAGAAAGTAGCAGATGACACCGGCGACGAGTGGTCCAATGAAGTGGCCTGTTTTCCAGGGATTGGGTCTGAGACCGGCATCTTGGAAGGAGAAGACGACGAGAACTGATGCTGCGATAACGAGAGTTGAGCCAATGATATCCAGGTCTTTAATGGAGCGGCGAGGAGCATGGCGGAGCTGGTGGGGGTTTGGCCAAGCGATAATGAACAGAATAAGAGGAGTAATACCGATTGGGGCACTGAATGGTCAGCGGACTCTCTCCAAGACAGAAGCTCTAAAGGACTGGCGATGGTCGTTCTGTCTCCTCGCTAAGAACGAACTTACTTGATCCAAAACACCCATCTCCAAGTTGTGTAGTGGGTAATGATACCCCCCAAGACAGGCCCTAAAACACCTGCTATGGCAACTACGGCTCCAGCAATTCCGCCAATTGACTGTGCCATCTTTGGCGGAGAAACTTCAGGCAATATTACGAACGTCAAGGAGTAGAGGCCAGAGCCCCCAATCCCTTGGAGGGCCCGACATATAATCAGTTGATTGAGTGTCTGAGAAAATCCACAGCCGAGAGAGAACGTGAGGAAGATGATGAAAGCTGCAATGTAGGCATTTCTTCTTCCAGCTATGTCTGCGATTCTGGCAAAGAGGACTGCACAGCCGAGGTAGCTGAGGGTGTATGCGAGAGCTATCCAATTGATCGATTCAAGGGACTTGAACTCAACTCCAATAGTGTACAAGGCTGTGGCAACGATCGTGGTATCGAGAAGAGAGAGAAACAGACCGAATGATACACTAGGGTGTGATGATTAGTACCGGAGTTTTTCTGATAGATGAAGATGGATGTATCTTAAAACTCACCTGACTATAAGAACTACCAGCCGCCATTTGGGGAGCACTGGATCTTCCGGAGTCCTGATTGGACTCGGGCTGACTGCTTTTGTTTCTTCCTGAGTCGCCGAGCTCTCCTCAGTATCGATATTTATTTCAATGTCTTTTTCCATTGTGCAACAATTGGAAGTATGTTTCTGGAGCAATCCTGAAGGGACTATAAAACAGATGTAACAGATATAGATGACATAAAAGCCTAGCTTATAACTATCTAGAGGAGAACGCCCGCCGTAAGCTGGCTTTAGCCGGGGTCAAAATCGGATCCGGGTAAATCTGATATTTCTCGCACTGAAATGCGCGAACCTCAGCAGGAGAGTGGTGCAATGCGACTGCTTTGGGATTTTACAGCGTAGTATACCAGGGTACGAGGGTACAGCAGGAGAATTTGAGCCTGGAAACAAATCTAAAACGGACAATGAACACTCAAGGGAACAGAGGCACATACGGTAGGCTGTTAACATACGGCCGTTAGAAAATCAATTTTAGGTTGCGTTGCGTTGCGTTGCGTACGGACGTAAGCAAATCATGGGCGGACATTGACACGGTTACATGTGACTCGAACAATGCAGTAGAAAGCTCTTATTCCGTGCGAGAAGAGAAAAGGACGAAGACGTGGAATCAAGAAAGTTGGCGGCTGAATATGGAGAGTAGGGAATAGAGTATGTCCGACGAAAACAGGTGACGAAAATCGCCGCCTCAGAACGAGAGCGAACGAGAACCCAAAAGGGAGTAGGACGTCATAAAGAGCTTACTGCATTCTCTCGATATTGCACGAAAAAATAGAACTGGGCTTGACACGCAGATGTCTAGCGTTCTGCTCGATGAAACGACAAGACTCCTCATCCTCCGACTTACAAACAGGCTATTTGGGAGGGGGAAAGTTGCTCCAGTTTGCGAGTAGGAATTCTAGGTGCTGGTCCTCCATGATCAAAAGAACCTTGCCCGCCTCCCATGTCGAAGTGACCAACGGGGAGACATTGCCTGAGAACCGCAGAGGGGATCAAAGTTTGACCTCGAGAAAAGACAGCCATTCCAACTGCCTCGAACCTCGACTCTCGAGACTGCTGAAGCTTGCGAAGTGCTCTGCCGGCTCTTGCGCTCTAACGCTGATCGGTGGAGATGCGTAGACTGTGTTGTGTGTAGACGCTTCGGGGGGAGGCTCGAGGAGGAGCTATTCCTTGGGAAAAGGGCTACCGTTACAGTACCAGAAGGTCCGCAGATCCTCTCATGCGATGCTGGATCCCAATCTGGCTTTATATATCCTCAACCCCTTCTCATTGACTGTATGTTTGTGGGAGTTCGCGTTTGGTTGGTGATTCTCCGGGGCGAGGTTCAATGTCTGGTTCAACATCTTCGCAACCGTCTCGGTACTTGCGTAGGCTTCTCAGCTTGTAGCCTCGCTCGCAATGGAAGGACGGATTTTGGGGTTTTTTTGATCTTGAAAGTATGGTGTGCTTTTTCACTGGGAGGATGGTGAATCGGTGATCGAGACCAGTATGTTTCGGTTTCAGCCCTCCTGCCCTACTACTGGACTGTGACTCGCCTGGTCCTCGAGGCGCTCGCTGGTGCCCGGTTGCCGCACCCACTAAGATCCGGCCTTCTCGAATTCATTTCAACCTCTGCTGAACATTCCTTTGTATTCACGGCTTCGAATTAATTTTTTGAATATCAACACTTCAATTCTCTCTATCATATTTCATAATCGGAAGTTTACTCCTTTGAATGTGACGATATCTTTGCTCTCGGAGTCCTTTGGACCTGCCCTGCTCCTACTTATAGTACAGACTCAGAACTTGAGGTCATTCAGCATCAAATACGACTAGTTCCCTACAGTAGTACCAAAGCCAGCCTCCGACGGCTTGGATTAGCTGGCACTTGAACCGGGTTTCAAAGAAAAAAGGCATCCGGGCATACGCCTTGCTGCTCATCATGTTCCACAACCGCACGTTTAAGTATTCGCAGGTTCCATCTATGCCCCCTAGATTAGATACATCAGCATCAAATATGGACCCAAGAGACTGGGAAGCTGACCCAGATCCACACTCGCCATTCAATTTGGAAGCGTCTGAAGCAGATGCCCATAAATTTCAATCATCTCATTCGGGAGGCATGGCAGCATTCGACGGATCAAGTTCAATAGCGGATGGGGATGCTTCTGTCGATCCAGTTTACGAGGCGAAAGCGCGGGTATTGAATGATGCGGTATTTTCATTTTTTACTCAGGTCTTAACCATTTGCTAAGTATTTTCAGATTCAGGATATAGGAATGGGATGGTACCAATGGCAACTTTTCATCGTCGTCGGGTTTGGTTGGGCCAATGACAACCTTTGGCCAATCGTTACTTCTTTGATCTGTGAGTAAAATCTCATATTCTTAAGAGCATCACTGACTTTGTTACAGTCACAGCGATCACCAATGAGTTTAGCCCATCCCATCCTCAGCTTTTGATTCTGTCTCAAAATATCGGGCTTCTCATAGGAGCAGTGTTCTGGGGATTCGGATGTGATATCTTTGGCCGCAAACTGGCCTTCAACCTGACCCTTGGTGTCACAGCAGTCTTTGGTCTCATAGCCGCTGCGTCACCTAATTTTGCAGTCATTTCATGTTTTGCAGCCCTTTGGAGTTTCGGGGTCGGAGGGAATCTCCCTGTGGATTCCGCTGTTTTTTTGGAGTTTCTTCCAGGCTCGCATCAGTACCTCTTGACCATCCTATCAGTTGACTGGGCTCTAGCTCAAGTCGTTGCAACATTGATCGCTTGGCCGCTATTAGGAAAGTTTACTTGCCAAGAGAATACGACTTGCACGAAAGTAGACAATATGGGGTGGCGATATTTCGTCATCGCGATGGGTGGAATCTCCATGATTGAATTCTTCGTTCGCTTCATCTTTTTCACAGTTTTTGAATCCCCGAAGTATCTCATGGGGAAAGGGCGCGATGAAGAAGCGGTGAAGGTTGTTCATGAGGTCGCACGGAGGAATGGAAAGACGTCAAATTGTGAGATATTCTCCTCAGTCTAGTTAGTGGATCTAACCTCTATCAGTAACGCTCGATGATCTGAGAGCTTGCGAGCCATCTGGTCTTACACAACAGACAGATGCAGCTGCTGCATTGAAGCGAAAACTTGAGAAACTCAACTTCACCCACGTTCGAGCCCTATTCGCAACAAAGAAGCTCGCCCTGTCAACCTCCCTCATCATGTCGATTTGGGCTTTCAGCGGTCTTGCCTATCCCCTTTATAATGCCTTCCTTCCGTATCTCCAAGCCATTCGTGGCGTCAAGTTTGGAGATGGCTCAACGTATGTGACCTACCGCAACTCACTAATCATTGCGGTACTTGGTATCCCGGGTGCTCTGCTTGGAGGATTTTTAGTTGAGCTTCCCCAACTTGGAAGGAAAGGGACCCTGGCTATTTCAACGATACTGACCGGCGTCTTCCTCTATGCCTCAACAACAGCCTCAACTTCCGGAGCTCTGTTGGGATGGAACTGTGCTTTCAGCTTCTTCAGCAACATCTTTTACGCAGTCCTGTATGCTTACACCCCTGAAGTATTTTCAACAAAAGATCGAGGAACGGGGAATGCCTTGACAGCAACGTCGAGCAGGATATTTGGGATTGCGGCTGTAAGTGTCCTCTCTTGCCGATGTTTTGATCGTGAGGAATTGTGCTGATCATCTATAGCCTATCATCGCCATGTTCGCAAACCTGCAAACGGCAGCACCGGTCTATATCAGTGGGGCATTGTTTCTTGTAGCAGGCGTTCTTGCCACCCTTCTTCCTTTTGAATCAAGGGGTAAATCTAGTTTATGATTTCATTACCTTATTGCTAGACCAAATTACACTCAAACCTGTAATTCCCGAATGGCTTTTTCTGGGGCCTCTCGATGGAGACCCATGTGTGGAATGTTGTATATTTGCAAAATTGGAGATTACAGAGGCGGTAAAAATGTTATTCGAATGGAAAGGAGATTTGGACTGATCTAGATTGGCTCCTTGAAGATATCTTGGATGTTGGGTCATGCAATGTCCGACTTTATCAGGCACACATGGCAGCAGCATCACCGCCTTCACCGCTCGTATAGCTTCAGCCAGGGTCTGTGGCAGCGCACTCATAGGCATTTCTTTAACTCTCTACCTCGATATAATCAAAACTTCGAAAGACCTGGCAGGAGTGGGGGATACAGCCATACTCGAAGCCATGCTCTCTCCAATTCAAGCAAGCGGAGAAACTTACATATCCAAGGACAGTCATTTATGGAGCTTCATTTCGACCTCGCAGCTTTGGTGTTGTTGGCAGATGAGGCTGGCTTGATACTTGAATGGTGCAACCCCGTGTGATAGGTACCATGCCGCTCTTTACTAATCGAGTTTACACGTATACTTGATCTTGACTACAAACTTAAACATCTCTAGCTCCATCTCTGTGACCACTCTCAACTCTTCAAGATTACAGGGAGAGTACCATGGTCTCATCAGGACTCAAGAGAAAGGCTTCCATGCACTCATCAGAGATACGCTAAGTGGGAAATGGAAGACGCCGAGACAGCTGAAGTTGAAGAGAGAGAAGCTCAATTGCGGACCCGCCAGCGGATTTCCTCGAGGTATGTCGAGCTTTGAGATTTTACCTCTTATGCTCCAGAGCCCAGATGGCCTAGGCTAACTCGCTCCCACGGGGTGACTATCGGCAGCAAAATGGCAGCCATGTTCGTTGGCTTTTAAGATTTATGCGGACCTCGTTGCCCTCCATTCCGGTTTTCTCAGAAATACCCATGCGAGCGCAATGAAGACGAAAAACTTAGAATTCCTAATTCGAGACTTTTTGCTTTGCCGTTTTCCAGTGTTGGCGTTGCAGAGGAGTCCCTAGATCACTCCAATTTTCCGCAAGGCACTACTGTTCACCTCCTTGACTTTGCTGACTTCCTTGACACCACGTCTTTTGCCAACTGTCTTATCGA
This sequence comes from Bryoglossum gracile, assembly GCA_037952635.1. Classification (NCBI taxonomy): domain Eukaryota; kingdom Fungi; phylum Ascomycota; class Leotiomycetes; order Helotiales; family Bryoglossaceae; genus Bryoglossum; species Bryoglossum gracile. Next base: position 27,368 of record JAPZPB010000067.1, on the reverse strand, counting down.
CCGCCTCACATTGTACCAGAAAAGCCGAGAGAAGGACCAGATTACTCCTCATATGTTTCCTGGGAACTTCAGAACCTATTGGGAGAATACTCAAGACATCTAAAGATTCGGAAACTTCTGGTCGACATGCTCGGTTTCAGTAACCCATTCAATAATTTGAATTTACCCGAGGAAGAGATTGATGAATGAATCCAATGAGAGGCGATCTTGGAATCCCGTTCATATCTGTGCAGCGAATTGGCAACATATGCTAGAAAAAAATGGTTTGGGGTTGGGCCACGTGACACCCTGATGCGCGAGCGATACATGTTGGAGAAACTTCCTTTGGGAAAAGCATGGGATAAGGAGATTCTGGCCAAACAATTGACGGAACAAGCTGAACTTGCTGCAAAATTTGGCTGCCTTCAGAGCACCATCCGACGGGAGCATCCTAATCGAAAGAGATGAGGGGACACAGCACTAAGGTGCACAAAAGCAGAATGGTTGTGGGGGAATCTCCAGCTGGCAAGGTGGAGTTTCAATAATGGCTTCTGCTTTTGAATTTGATGGGAGAATATCATTGACAGTTGTTCTTCTTAATGACAACATGAATCAGGGGGTGGAATCTAGTATGGACTGAAGCTAGCTTAGCATTTGATTTAGCTAGGTGGCTGTATACCAAAACACTGTTAATTTGCGTTTGAGCTACTTACATCGAGGCTGATTCCGTAGTCAAATACGTGACTATGTACCAAATACATCACGTCCTTGCATGAATCTCCTTCCGATATGTCTCTAGTTGATGATTGGAGACCTTGCATTCCAAAGTTAACCAGCACCCAATGTATTTCATTTTCTTCTTTGCCTAGAAAAGCAATCCTCATTGAAGATTATTTCCATCTTGACTAAACCAATTCTTTCGGTTGCTTGCCCCTCTACCAATAGCCTAGCTAGCCCTTGCTAATATTCGCCCCTCAGTCCTTTTCCATCCATCTTTCAACACGAATGATCAACCATCAACCATCAACCATTCAACATGCCGTCATCTGAACACAAGAAGCGAAAGGCTGACTCCCTCGAAAAAATCTCCGCTAACGCGGCTGAGGAGGCTATTGCAATTCCAAAAGTTCCAGAAACCGAAGAAGAGATCGAGGATGCTGCCGCCACAGCTGACCTCGAGATCCTTCAATTGCACCTAGCAATTTCCGGAAAGTAAGTATAATCCGTAACTTCTAACCCTCAAGCTGACAAGCTAGTGTTATGGTCAGTAGCCCCATGATTGATCTCTACGTCGGGTCCCAAAAGCGTCGCTTCGCCTGCTATACCGACCTCCTTAAACTGCACTCCCAATTCTTCCGCACCGCCAATCTCGGCCGCAAAATCCCCAATACCAACGCCCCCTTCGAAATCAACGAACTGCCTCCCATCGACCTCGCTCACCTTGACCCCGTCCTCTTTGCCGATTTCATTGTGTGGATGGCTAGTGGTCTCATGCTGCAGGTTCCTAACGGCGTGCTTAACCCTGAGACTTCAGGAGAGAGGTTGTATGCAATGGGCGCGACTTTAAAGGCTCCGGCTTTTCAGAACTTGTGTATGAAGGGTATTATGGAGGATTTTAAGAATACAGATGATCACGGGATTACGGTTAAGAGCATTGAGTCTGCCTTTACGATTGCTGGTAAGGGCTCTTTGCTTCGCAAGTTCGTTGTCGATGTTTTGAACTTCTTGCCACCTCTCAACACGTACGAATTTGGAAGCCCAGAGTGGAATGAGTGGATTGACCTGTTTACTCGTGTTCCTGAACTTGCGAAGGACCTTGCAACGGCTTTGAAGGAGGGGAAATTGGCCACCGCGCCTTGGAACCCCGAGCACAGGCCTAGGTATATATTGAAGGAAATTCCGTTGGATGAGGCTTGGGAGAAGATGCTTTTGAGCCAAACACCAAAGAGCAAAATTGTTTGGAGAGCTAATAAGGGCGACTTGCGTTCTATCATTGAGCTTGCTCATATCGATCGAAATCATGTGCGAAAGAAGACAGGTCCAAAGCCAAAGAAGGATAAGGGCACAGTCGAGAAGCAGCAAAGACTATTGTGAAGGGATTGCCTATAAGTGGATACTAGAGTACCAATATTTAGTGGCTAGCTTAACTTAAGGAAAGTGTGCCATGAATTAGATACCATTCATCTGCTATGCTTGGACTCCGGGAGATGCAGAATGAAATCAATTTGCAAGACGATGGGGGTTATGTAGTTATGTGATTCCATTGCTACGAAATATGGAAACTGACAATTGAACCTGTCCATATAAACAAGAGAGGTTCCTTTATCACTGGCAGATAACTTCAGGCAGAAATTAAAACACATACAATACTCCCCGAGGGCTAACATCGATCATTGCAGGAAAGTCGGAGGGACATCAGGGCCTGCAGGTATCAGTAAACTCACAAAGCTCTCAAACAGGGAGAGACTTACCCCAAACATGCAAATTATCAGGCGCTGCCTTCGTCCTGTTAATCGGGGTCTCATCATTGACCAAGTCCCCATCAACATAATGTTCCATAATGAACCGACTTGGGTCAAACCAGTAATCAAAAATCTGGCTGCCCATCACATGCCTTCCCACTCCCCAGCAGTTCTCGTATTTCTTCTCTGTCAACCAAGTATGCCCCAACATCTGGATGTCGAAATCAAACACCTCAAAGCTCGAATGATGAACGTGGAATTTCGGCCCTTCGAAAAAGAAGAAAGCGTGGTGATCCACCCACTCCGAGCCTCGATCAAGATGCAAAAAGGTTGTGATATCTTCTCCAGTATCCGGAGAATACACTAATTCGGTGGGCTTGAGATTGAAGTTCGAGAGGTAGAATTTGTAGGCCTTCTTGTAGTCTGTCACGCAGAGACCAACATGGCCAAGCTTGTGTACCGGTGCTGGTCCCTTCTTGAATCGTTGCGTCTTGTTCACTGATCTGTGTTTCGATGTGGGAAAGTTGTATGCCAGCTCTGGAAACGTCTCTGCCATCTCTACCGGAGTCTGCTCGTATACTAAATGCCAAGGACAATTGTCAATAGGTTCGTAGAAGGTAACACGCTTTCCGCCACCAGGCGCATCAGAGTCATGAATTGGTGTAGCTCTTGGAAGCGAGGTCGCCAGCTCAAGGTCCTCCATCGAGTCTACCACCCATGCTAGGCCGCCAAATTCGTCCTCTACCCCCTTCGAGGCGCAGATCACGAATGGCTCTGTTCCATATCCTCGATAGTATATCTTGTCCTCGGTCCGCTTGCAGATGCTGAGACCAAAGTCAAGGTAGAATTGATTTGCAACTTCAAGGTTCTTGTGGGTGTAGTAGACGTGAGATATCCGCTTGAGGTTGATTTTCTTCTGTGGTACCGATGGCGACATAGTGGTGGGTTAAATTAAGGATGCTTTGTTTGTGGAAAAGGGTAGAGGGGGTTCGGGGGCCTTACCGGATGATATAGCAGAAGTAGAACAGCACTTCTGCAGCCATGGTCTTATGCAAGACGGCCCGGAGGCGGAGCAGATTGCGGGTGTTGCGGGGGGAAAATGAGGGGTGAAGTACGAGTCTGTGGAGAGGAGATGGAGGATGGAGGTCGGACATCGGATATCGGATATCGGAGATAAAGGAAAGACCCGGGGTGTAAGGTAAGACCCCAAAATGCGGGGCAGCAAAATCGAACCAGGTCAGGTGCCAGGTGCGCGAGAAGAAGAGTTAATTGGCTCGCGCAGCTGAGTAATGATTTACAAGCATTAGCTAATGTCTTTCTAACCCGCTGAGGATAATCGTACAAGATACAATTCAATATGGATGGAGGTTTTCGATAACGCAAAGCTTCAAAACTTTCTTTTGCTAGCATTTCTTCAAGATGTCTGAACTATCTGGTTTTCCTGTTTCAATTAAAAACCCAAATCCAGAATTAATCGCTCATGGAGAACTATCTGCTGTCGAAACAGATCTTTTGATTATTGGCGCCGGTCCAGCAGGCGCTTCACTTGCTTGCTTTCTTGCACAACATGGTAATTATTTTGAAATAATCTGGCAAATGGAGTACTAAACCACGTAGGATTAAAGGGAATTATGCTTGCTTCGACTCCAGGGACCGCAGATACTCCACGCGCCCATATTACTAACATGGCAGCGCTCGAGTGTTTGCGAGACATTGGCTTGGAAGAAGAATGTAAAAAAGTGGCAGTGAAAGGAGACTGCATGCAACACACAAGATGGTGTAGAAGTATGGCGGGCGAAGAGTTTGGAAGGATATATTCCTGGGGCAATGATCCCCAAAGAGCTGTGAGTAGGGAGCTCGAACATATATGTATCTTGGGCCTTGTGCTTGTCTGATTGATGCAGGGTGATTACGATGCAGCCAGTCCTTGCAAACATGTCGATATTCCCCAGACTGTTCTCGAACCTATTCTTGTTCAACATGCAACCCAAAACGGCTTTTCCTGCCGCTTCAATACCTCATTTCTTTCCTACCAGGCGCAAGAAGACGGGGAAATTGTCAGCACCGTCCAAGACCATCTCACGAAAGCTACATACAAGATTCGCTCGAAGTATCTATTTGGATGTGATGGAGCTCGAAGCCAGGTCTTGAGGCAATTGAAAATACCTCTGATTAAGAAGCCGGGTCAAGGCCTCGCCATAAATGTCTTAGTCAAAGTTGATTTGGAACACATCGTGGAAAACAGAATGGGGAATTTGCACTGGGTGATGAAACCTGACGAGGAGCAACCAGCTTTTGGTTGGAGTTCTATTGTGAGGATGGTGAGGCCTTGGAATGAGTAAGTATTTCTTCTGGCAAGAAATTACTCGGCTAACTCATTAGATGGATGTTCATCCTCTTCCCTGCGCCCGGAGCTGGTTTTGAATTCAACCCCTCCCACGAAGAATATCTCAAATGCGTCAAAGAGATCGTTGGAGATGATTCACTTCAAGTTGAGATTATGGGGATCTCTAAGTGGTTTATCAATGAGATTGTTGCTGAGTATTACGCTGATGGCAATATCTTCTGTCTCGGTGATGCAGTTCATCGACATCCTCCTCTGAATGGACTCGGTTCGAACACTTGCATACAAGATGCTTATAATTTGGCTTGGAAGATCGCCTATGTTTTGAAAGGCAAAGCAGATCCAAAGCTCCTCGATTCCTACAGTATTGAACGCCAGCCTGTTGGAAATTCTGTCATCACAAGAGCCAACCAAGGTCTTCGTGATCATGTACCTGTTTGGGAAGCATTGGGCATGATGGATCCATCTCTCGAGGTACGCCGGAAACAGTTTGCTGAGCTGTCAGAGGCAACCCCTGAAGGTGTAGCTCGGAGACAGAGGCTCCAAACTGCTATTCAGGATACTGCACACGAGTTTCATGGGGTGGGGGTCGAGATGAATCAGCGATATCTGTCAAAAGCGGTATTCTTGGGTGACGAAGGTCCGCGGTCACCTTTGCCAGAAGATCCAGTTCTCGAGCACGAAATCACCACGTATCCTGGAAGCAGATTGCCTCACGCCTGGCTAAATACTAAGCTTCCCGGCAAGCAGTTCTCCACGATTGATTTAGCGGGGCATGGTCTATTCTGCTTGTTGACTGGAATCGGTGGGGCCAAGTGGGAGGAAGCCACAAGCAAGTGCTCAAAAGCCCTGGATATCCCAATCAACACTTATTCAATCGGATGGGGACAAGATTATGAAGATGTTTACTCTGATTGGGCTCGAAGAAGAGAGATATCTGAAGATGGCTGCATTCTTTTGCGACCTGACAGATTCGTTGCTTGGCGTTCCAAAGGCATGATCTCGAACCCAGTGGAGAAATTACTAGAGGTTCTGAATAAGATTCTTGGGAAATAGTTTCTTTTTCGGGTCTATCTTGGTATTAGGCGCTGGGCGCATCAAAACCTGCCGTTCTACGGTTTTAAAATACTATGATCTGAAAACTACGAGTTCACCGCGAGCTTGCCCGCTACGAATGGGAGTCAGCCCTTCCTGAATCGTGCAACCGTCGTTGGTTGCGTTTTTCCACCCAGCATGTTTTTTTTCTTGAACTTAGCCTATGATTTTATGACTCCTGAGTCTTGCTTCCCCCAGGCTAATTTCAAGTTCGGCCGCGGCTGCGTCATCTTTGCCATCTGCATCAACTTTTTCTACAACCACCTTTCTACGACTCTTGCTGCAACTACCTTTCTGCAGCGACCTTTCTGCAACTCCCCTCCTCCCAGAATCGAATTTCACAGCTCACATTGTAATACGCGACATGGAAACCATCGTAAGTCCTGACCCAAGCAAATCCGTCCATGCTAACATGCTAACATTATACAGTTTATAGAGTTCACACACCCAAAACGAATATACAGCATCTGGTGAAACTTTACAACGTGATGGATAATTGGTCCAAGATCTTGGAAGTAGGCAATACTCCTCCCCTCGACCTGGTCCCATTCCTCTATTATGTCCCAGAAAACTTGCTTGGTAACTGGATGTCTCGGGCAATGAATGCCGGCAAAGATATGAATGCGCAGCAACTGCAGTTTCTGGGGCTTGTGACCAGCAGGCGAGAGGAGAACATACAGGAGAACAGTTTCATGGACCAAAGGATCAAATATTCTAATCAATGAATGGAGCTGGCACCACGACGAGCAACACTTCCCCAAACCTTCGGTCTTTGATCCTGATCACTACTTTGGAATCACCAAGCTGGCCCCCGAATTAGCTATAGCTATTGACTATGAAGCTCGAGGTTATTATGAATATGACGCAGGCCGGCGACTGCCGTAGTATACATCTTGCTGAGCGAGATCTCTTCTTGAGAACTGCAAACTCTTGTGGGCTTTCAACTTTGTTCTAAGAAGGATGCGTTGGGAAACTTGATTGAGCCTGATGTGGATCCAGTCACAGGATACAGTTAGAAGTTCACAGTTTGTGCTAATCCTTATGATTTGGAAGTTGAGGTCTGGAGCGAGGTAAGGAGAGCCTCGATTTTGAGGGAGTTTGAGAAGGCGGAAAAGGATAATTTCTCTCAGTACTTGTAAATTTAAGGTGAGGAGTTGAACTAGCGCTGTTTACTGGGAGCTCGTTGCTGGAGTCATGATTGTAGCGGGATGTAGGACGTTTGGCTTTACTTCTGCTGCATTCCTTTCCCGTTGCTAATGCAAGTCACTCAAGAATCAATGAAGCGGATGGCAGAACTTGGGGAGAAACTCCTCCACAATGACTGGAAGGATTGTATTAAATATTATGATCTAAAGGAGTGTTGGGGATGTCCCCATCTATGTATGTCAATCCCACTGCAAATTGCAATCCTGGTGTCATACGGCCGCCCATGTGCCGTCTCTCATTACTCGTGATTTTTCCCAGCGCCCAGTCTCCATGCAAGCCCCATCGCAAAACCCATGCAAATCTGAATATAATATCCTACACTGCCATTCCCATTACCACATCCACCACTTGTTGTTCAAATTTAACCTGCCCCCTATTTTCGTGCGTCATAGTCGGCCGGGACGATATAGCAGAGGATACTCGAGATCGTAGCGAGGTTGGTGGAGATATATGCAGGGTTGGTGACGTTGAAGGCAGCACTACCAGGAACAACACCATTGGTATCTCGATATCCTCTGCACTCAATCTGGTTGATATTGACACCGCTTGCAGTTCCGTTTTGAACGATGAGCTTGGAAACCGAACATCCGTTGCCGTCATCCCCGTAGCATTGCGTGAGTTGGTTGATTTCGACAGGTGCAGGCTCGAGGACTTCGTTGGGATCGAGGCCGGCGGAGACGATGACTCCGATGGAGACACCGTAGTACTGTTGACGATGGGCGATGGTGGGTGTGGTGATGGGCGAAGAAGAGGCTATGGATACGAGCGAGAGGAGCGTGGGGATGAGGATTGAGGAACGCATGTTAAAAGTGGTTGATTTGGGGTGTTGGCGGAGGAGGGCTTTTCGTATAATACTCGAGTGATGCAGTTAAAGATGTTCAAGTTCTTTGTTGAGGAGGATAGTGTGTTGTGTGTTCCTTGGTATTGCGGATGAAAGTGTGATATTTATGAAAAGATCTTGCTGGGGACTCACCACGATATATACACAAAACCTGGACAGGAAACTCCGCACCCGGAGTGAATCTGAACTACTTCGTAAATTGGGTGAAAACGAGAAGGCGAGGAAAGATTCATCATCATAACGAGTAAGCACTACGAAGTACAGTACATCTCGTACACCTCGCACTTACCATCGCGAATCCAATCAATTCATTTTTTGGCCTTGTCCCAGCCACTCCCAGCCTCAAAGTGTGAGCTCACCTGATGCTGGCTCTCGTGTATGCGTCCATGTCGTCACTTTTTCGGGTTCGTGTGCCCTACAGCCAGGTTGATCCGCAATGCTGGTGGCACAGCAAAAGGCAAATGGATAGATGTGCCGTACAAAGCATCATAGTTGTTCGTACGAAGACTTCACTTCCACCTGGGTAAGCGCTTAATGCAGGGTTTCGCGGCTCCTACGGGCTGAAGGGCTTCTCAGTTCTAAGCGACCAGAGATCAGCGTCTTTTTAAGCGAACTAGCTCGAATCCCATTAGCTTTACTGTAAGCCTGAGCTCGTATCAGCACCCGTACTGCGATTTTACATAGTTAACTATCCTTCCGGATCTATACGGTTGAGATCAAGGTGTCATGTGCAAATCAAGCTATCTCTTAATCATTTGATTTGGGTACCATTTTTATTCTAAAATTCAATGTACAGTACAGTACTGTACCTATGTTTGGGTGAATCTCGAAAGGGCAACAATATTGAAAGGGTCAGCCGCTTGTGGATCTCCAAGAGTCGAGCGCAATACTGCCATGCTTGAGCCCGCCATTGTTTCCAATCCTGAATAGTTTGTAAATTACGCAAGTTATTGTTTCCAGGTTTGATTGGTGCGTCGTTGAGGATTCGCATTACTATTCAGTAGAGCCTCTTGGGTGATCTCGAAGCTGCCAGCAGTGGGTTGTAGTTTTTTTCTTTCGCAATATGGTACTAAGTGAGGCTGTCGATAGGGAGCTACTCAATGATTAGTGTTCAGGTCAGGACGGGCAGACATAAGAAGTTGCGGACATTCCTAACAGCGATTCAAGTATACTCCGAAGCATTTACACTTCAAATTGGGTAGCGAAATCCTCGCATGATTATTCTCTATAGTACTGCCAGTTCGATGAATGAGATCGATTATTCAAAACCACTGGTATTGGACACAGTTCTCATTTCTGTGATTAGCCCCAGAGCTGATTCCAAATGTGCGATAATGCCAAGCAATACTTCTATCAAGCAGACTGAGGAGTTAATTGAATGAAAGAAGATTGATTGGCTTTTCAGGAACTCTCACAGCTTCCGCCCTAACCAAGTAAAGGTATTTAGGCTTGCTTGAGTGGGAGAATGTATGAAGCCCGTGAAAGGGCTAGCAATATACGAGAGACTAAGATGCACAAGACACACAACTAGTGGACACCGGTTCACAATGTTCCAGCATCAAACCATCTACATATAGTCGACGGTTTACTCGCCACATGTGGGAAGAAAGCCCACTACTGGAAGAACAACATCAGGGCTAAAGAGATGCAATACATAGGTCAATAAATTAGTACCAGCTAAATTCGGAATGAGCTTGCTATTATCATTACTTCCTGGGGACCCTCTGAATGAATGACATACGCTCTCTCCACACCTGCTCCCACCCTGCATCTTCAAATAAGCTCATATCAGTGGAATTTCCACCACCTGAAACATGGATGACTTCCAAAGGAAACGAACACTCCCCAAGCAAGATGGAGGACGACAAATGGTGTATGTCGTGTGATTCAACAACCTCAACAGACAGATAGCGAAGAGACAGTTCGCTTGGACCGGGTTGCTCTTTTGGCTTGACAGACGCGAGTCTTTGTTGGAGCTTGCATTTCAGGACTGCGCAGTCAAGATACAGGCTCGGTTTGCTCAATTCCACTTGGCTCGTATCTGCAGCTTGTTGGTCGAAGTCGTAAATCAAGCCAAGTACCATATCTTCAATAAGTCCGACTGTGAATCTTTTGACGCCAGCTTGAAACTTGATCTCAAGCTCTTCTAATTGCAGGCAAGTCTTCTGTAAACATGAAAATGCGATTTGACTGTCGGGGTAATCGCGAATGGAGAGAGTGCGTAAGGTGAGTGGCGAAGCTTTGAGGAATCCGGCCAGTGAGTCTCCAGTTTGAAAGCAGCCCCAGGCGTACAGCGAAATTAAAGAGCTTTTCATAGCTGTATGAGAGGTCAAAAATGAGACGAGATCGTTTCCATCCGAGGTCAAATCTACGTCCAGCTTTAAATGCCGCATGCGTGCTGATGCAGGTATGGCGTTCAATGCTGTACAATCGAACGAACAATTAAGGAACGATAGTTCTTCGAGTCGGGGAAATCGAGAGAGGACAGTCCTCATGGAGTCGGTATCCGTGAACTTTGCATTGACAAGTTCAAATGCCATCAGATTTGGAAATAAGTTGATATCGAGGTTGTCGAACAGAGGTCCAAGAAAATCGGCGCTGCCTGGAAGACCATGAGGATTGATTAAGTTCAATCGTTTCAAGCTGGTCATTTCAGAGAGTATAGTTCTTCCTGAGTGAGCAGGTTGGAGATCCTGAAGCCGCAACTCAACGACTTTGAGACGAGGCAACAGAGATACCCAACTAAGTAGGGATGTTGCAGGTAGGGAATCGGAACTCCTCAGTGTACGAAATGATCGAATGAAATTTGCATGCGTTGAGAAGTTTCTCAACCATGACTCCAGGTTTGATCCGGGACGAGTATCAGCGTCCCAAGGAAGGAAAGGAACTGCAATTATGTACATCCTTCGACAGGTCAAGAGCAGGGCCAAGATGGCACTGTTACATTCTTTTGTCATTTGCCAAGTTTGAATGTCGTTTGTCGCGGCTAGAAGAAAGGTTAACAGTGCCCTGAGCTGATGAGACGGGATACTTTACCTGGTACCTGCTCTCCCAGTGACCAACTCTTGACCCACCAGGGCTCTGGCATGAGATGACCCATTATCAAATCCAGAATTTCATTTGGAAGATTCTCTAATGGTGAAGCAGGAGAACTGTTTACAACCAGAGTTAGAGGTTTGGAGGTTGTGTGTCGTTGCGAGAGATGTCGAGGTATGACAGCCATGTCGAGGAACTGACGAGTAGAAAGAACTCTGAGGATAAAGTTGAAGAACAGAGTTGCTAAGCTTGACCCGAAGATTGTCGGGGCAGGCTTAACTGCTAGAGCAATTCATCAAGAAGCAGATATCCTAGCTATATAAACTAGCAAAATCGGAATCAAACAAACGGTACACGCCTCCCGAGCCTTACTCCTAGCAAAAACCACTCAGGACACGAACCTTCACTGCCGCATCACGACATACCCCTTATCAAAGCTTGCATCGACAAATTTGCCAAGCATCCCCTATCCAATCCTCCTTCCCCATTTTACGCTTTTATAAATCATACATCATTGTGACTAAAAGCCCTCCAACAACTCTTCATCACCAGATCTCGCAATCCTGATGTGGATTGTCATAGCCCCTGGCTAAAAGCACCATGTGTCAGTGCTATGGTTGGAGGGCAACTGGCGTTACGTAACTAGGGAAAATTCTGGATCTGGCGGGGGACGGAAATAGCTCCGAGCCAAGGAAAAATGCCTAGGTTCGTGATGTGAGCACGTGAAGTGATGGAAACTGGAATGGAATGCAGTTACGCAAAATGTAAACTAGCATATGGTGATTGGAAACGGTCTTTTGACTTCAAGAGGCTTTCTATCTGCATGCCCACCACGGCGTTGCGTTTTGACATCAAGCGATGCTCACCGACAATTCGGGACTCAGGAATACTACCCGAGACTGGACATCAAAGTTTTCGTTGATTCTATAATTACAGAAGCCATTACAATATGTCAGCTTATGCCCATACTTTTCTTCGTCTCTTTGCGAGACTGCCAGCGTGTCCGGCATGACTTTCTCCCTCTCCAGCCAATTCATCCTCGTCATCAGCAACACTGTTTGGTGCCATACTACTCTCTCTGATCTTCTTGCCCCTCCTCTCCACTCTTCTTAATTCTTCCACAATCTTCTGGACATCGAGAAACATTGCTCTTGTATCTTTCACAACCCCGTCCTCATCAATTTCATAGCCAACGTTGTCTCCCTTGTCCTTCCCAATGTCTTCCCATTTTTTGCCAAATCCACGACCGGGATCAGGATTATACATAACGGCGTTCGCAAACATCCGCATCAACTCTTTCTCTAGCTGTGCGTAATTGATGATGCCTTTGGGGGGAATGAGGTCTGCAGAGATAGGGAGCAAAACAGAGGAGGCATTGCCGCTGATGCCCTCTGCTGATGCTGCTGCTGTAGCGGCTCTATGACCGGCAGTGATTGCGGAGCGAATCGATTTCAAATCTTGGGGGCGTAGGATGAGAGTTTTGTAGCCACCTGCATCTCGTTCTTTGACTGGAAAAGCAAAAGTACTGGCAGTACGGTGTCCTGTGATGGATTCGAGAGCAGAAGCTGAGATTTTTGGGAAACCTCTGGCCCAAAGAACTTTGGTTGCTGGGGTGGACGGAGGTCTCGAGTCCGGAACACTTGCTTGTCGCTTGCGTTTTGTTTGTTGGCGTGGAGAAGGTCCAGAACGTGATGGGAGTCGAGGGGCGTTAGATTCGTCGGCTGTAGTATCAAAGTCTTCAATGCCTCGTGGTGTAGCAACCTCTTCCTTCACACGACGGCTTGAACTTTCAACAATAGAGAGTTCATCAGCGTGAGACATGACTGATCGACTTCTATGAGAGCTAGCCACAACAGACGAGTCTACACTTCCGGCTCTCGTACGCTGAGTGCCACGTTTGGGAGCACTTGTTGGCTTCTTCGGCGTGGTTGTCTTCTTGGGTGTTCTCTTATCCTTTGGCGGAACAGTAGCTGGTCTTAGAACAGGACTGAGTGGTTCTATAGGAGGAGCATTGGAAGCTCGTCCGCTTCTTGGGGTTGAGCCTGATGGATTCTTTGTCCACCTGGTTCCTCTGCCTGTCATGTGAGGAGGAGCAACAGGTGTGAATGGAGCAGACGGGCGAGGTCGAGGTGTTTGGTTTTGAGCTGGTCCTGGTCTCGCTTCTTGGCCTGTGTTATATGGAGAGTTGTAATGTCTGTTCTCGGGCATGAGATTCGGGGGTGGAGCAAACTGAGGACGTTGGTTGTTTGGGTATGGCGGTTGAGGTGAGCCATTAATTGGTGGTACGAATTGCTGAGACTGTGGCCATCGAGGTCCATTTCCAGAAGGGGAACGTTGATGAGGGGAGAAAGGTCCAGGGTACACAGGTTGTTGCATCATGGGTGACTGTGAAGCTGTACGGAATTGTTGACTGGCAGCATCTGCTAATGCATCCAATGGCATTCCCAATCCAGGTGATGTTGGTGACATACGGGGAGCGTTCGGGGGTGGAAGATGAATTGGACCAGGGCGTTGGGCGTTCATGGGAGAAGAGGGTAGGTGAGGATGTGGGGGAGCAAAGCCTTGCGGGGCAGAGAATGATCCTCTCTGTTGGGGATATTGAGGCGGATACTGGGTATAGGGGCCAGCTTGTTGATATGGCGGTACTTGAGGTGGGCCATAAGGAGGTTCCCATTTCCAAGCACCACCTTGTTGAGGACCTGGACCTGGTGGCAGAGGGCCATTGCTTCCGAGTCTTTGGAGTTTGGGCGGGGCAAAGTTTGTAAGTGGTTCTGGGGGTCTTTGTGTCGAAGCTGGAGTCTCTTGGCCGTTCAAAACGTCGCTGATAGCCAGTCCATCTGGTCTCTGATCATCTCGGGGTGATCGCAGAGGAGCTGCCGTTGGTTCAGCATTTGAGGTTCGTGGTTGTAATTCACGACTCTTCTCGCGAGACAGAACTTCCGCAGGTGTTCCATTCGTCTTCACTAAAAGATCGAGGTTCCCATTTTTGTTCACCATAGCCTTGTCATCCTTCAATATCCTCTCGTCCCACTCCCCATTCTCGATCTCTCCAATCTCATTCTTTGCTACCGCATATTTTCTCTCATCATCCTCAATAGCCCTGACCATGTATTCCCGATATCGAGCATATAAGCGGTCCACCAAAGCTGGTAGCTTGTCGCTATATTCTTGCGCATCCTTGATCGAAGGGAGGGGTGGACTCTGGAGCTTGCGCTTCTTCGATGGTGTCTGGCCGCCATCTTCTTGCCCATCCTGCCCGTCTGCCTTCAACTCATCTCCCATAAGTTGCAGAAACAAATTTCGCAGAGCTTCCGAGCTCAGCCTTTGCACGTCATAGCTTTCTCCATTTCGGATGAGTGAATTGCTGGTGAGAATGTCCGAAATTCGAGGGAAGTTCTGCTCTTCCGTGCCGTATGTGACGAGAGACTGGAATAAGAGGAGGCACTCGAGGGGAGTATATGGCGACAGAGTATTCATGCCCCGGAAATCCCCTCGCCAGCTGTCGAGGGGACTGTCGCGGCTGGGAAGAAGGTGAAAAGGAGCCACGACGATTAACTTGTTTGTTGTAGTTAAGAGGTGAATGTTGACCCAACGCGCACGGCGGAAACACAAAATGCTGGTAACGCGGTCGCAGAACTTGTTTTATCGTGATCTGATGGATTTCATGGGGTAGATGGTCGTTGGTGACTTGATTTTGCGGTCGATGATGCTATTCAGAACTGAGGATTGAGGATGTCACGTGTCTGCAAATTCTGGTCGGGGACTTTTGGGCCGATGTTTAGTCAGGAAGTGGCTTGAGCTTTCGAGATTCACTGGTGCAGCCTGCAGGTCTTGAAGAAGGGGATTTTAATTTATTTAATTCTCAACCGGTTCCCAAAAATCCTCATCGCGGTTGCATTACTAATTGAAGGTGGAACCCGAATTATATTCTCCAAGTTCAAGTCTTGAAGCTGTTGCCCTTTACCCCTTTGCCCCTTTTACCCCTTTATCAAGTCAATATCCCCATGTATCCCGATTCCCCATCCTGTACCTTCGTACTGTAGTCTTGAATGAAGCTTTATTTGTGTTTCTCCTTGAACACGCGAAACTGACACAGCTCCCAATACCGAATATCCAACACCCAACACAGTCCAATACCCAATATCCAATACGACTATCATAGACCAGCACAATCTTCACCATCTTTCGCAATCCTGTCCTGCCTCACTTTGTCATGCCTCAGGCGCCATCCGACAGTATGATCATCATATCATGCCTGTAGGTTGCAGCAGGCATAAAGCTCGTTTGATTGCAATCGTCTCCTTGGTCTCATCCCGCCAGCCCCCTCACCTACTATAGCTGAAATCCGCATTAACCTATTGCCATCCTAATAATACTTCCTCTTCTCCTTTTCCATCTGGCAAGCTACAGCTCGGCCGCAGTCCTCATCATCCATCCATCTTGCTTCGCTCCTCCTGGTCCAGCGGAATAAGAATACATAAGAATTAAGAAAGCAGTCTCGACTCACGACTCACGACTCACGACTCAACTCCACCTCGACCCCCGAGACACAACCAGCTTGGATGACACTAGCTCGAAACCCCTTATTATTGCCAATTTAGCTTTGCCCGAAACCTCAAACATTATTCACGAGTCTACTCTCAACTTCCCAAGTCTCTACAGGCTACGGCCGACTTTCTCTTCCTACAAAACCTACCTCGCCTCTAGCTATTTCAACCACCCTCACCTCACATCCTTTTCATCTTCAATATGTCGGACGACGAACTCGACAGAGAATGGAAGCCCAACAACAGACCCCAATCGTACGAAGACCCACAAGAGGCTATTCCCATTTGATACTGACATGTGGCAGGACCATGGCTCGATCTTTCTCTCTTGCTCTAAACGACCTTTTCAAGATTGATAACAGTCTGGCAGACCTGGACGCCGCAGTATCAGAGAAGTGCGTCCCCCCCCCCTCGCATTGATTGTATACTTACGCCTAGGGATTGCAGAAAAAAAGCCCTTTCTACCCAAACCTCCGAACTCGAAGCCCTCGAAGCCCGCTTGAAAGCTACAGAAGAACGACTGAAGAAGGCTGCAGGCGGAACGGCCCTGGGAGGGAAGCCTTCAGGGCGAATGAGCCCCCGCCCGCGCATGACACTGGGAGCAGAGACCTTTACTGCAAGTCCGACGAGTGAGCACCCCAAGAGCCCTCTAGGCGCAGAGTTCAGACAAAACTCGCGGCCAAACACAGCTGCAAGGGATAAGGAGGGTCGACCAGTGTCGGGTTGGAAACAAGAGGCACGCCCCTCATACACAGCTCCTCCGATGCCAGGAGCTCTCCCTCCTACTCCAGGTGCAAGCGAAGGTGAATCCGAACCCGAATATATCCTTGTTGGACGAAGGACCAGTGCTAACATTAGTAAAGATGGAGATACGCCTACCCAGCAGATTTGATTTGACGGATAAGGGTGGTCGGATATTTTGGTTGCATTGTTATAAGGAGTACTAGGCGCCTATCGGTTGTTGATTATTCACTCATTGGATACGTCAAGGGGTCTGTATTGTATATACCACTGATGATTGCAATAGAGGCTTTCAATTCTTGAGTTGGGAGTTTAAGCGGATTGCTTTGTGCTCCTTACCCGCAAACCTTAGAACAGTTTTTAATAACCAAGTAAATCTCAAATGTGGATTCGTTTCGTAGTAATATCATGGCACCTTGACGATCTACCAAACTGGTGGAGGGGTCGGAGGTTGCTTTTTATGTGTTTATTTCGGTTTGGGGGTTTAGGGAAGGATGTTGGAACGACTCGGGATCAAGGTTTAAACGGGATATACTGTAAGGTGGGAGATATTGTGTGGTAAATGACTTCGTGCCACATAACCCCTGAGTCTGCGGATCATATGTTGGGGTCAGGGGAAGTGGGTGGATAATGCTAGTCTGCTACCAACTGGAAGATATACTGCTTCTTGGCCTTGAGCGACATATTGTCCACGGAGTCCCAACTGCATTCCCCGTGTTACTCTATCTCTCGTTTTGAATTCCTCTATCTGTGCTTTCTGGATTTTTGTCACGTGAGTAAGTACGGAAGCAGTTATTTGATATGGACCCCATCGGTGATCGTATTCTCTCCCTCTGGATGAATTCTGCTAAAACACTTACCTGGAGCAAATTCACATGGCAATGCTGTGCGTAATATTGATAAATGACTTTGGATTAGCTGTCGCTATGTCGATTGATGACAACCTTGGTAGTCAAGCAAGCAGTCCTGCTATGTGTGCGGTGTGATAGGTGAAAACAAGCTTGCTTATTCTTTACAAGGAGGTGTCATCATGTTAAGCTTGTTCATGTTTAATTAGCTATTATTCGTTTTTTATTTATACGAGGACCTTCCAGCTCGCCGGCGCTCCCTGAAAGAGACCTCGTTTTACTGCAGCCATTGTATAAGCGCAGAGATATCACAACAGCGTTGCTCGCACTCTTGACTCATAGCTCCAGGGTTGTAAGCATAGCGGAACTCGACTCAGATATTTTTGGTGTTCCTTCTAATCGTGGCATTCCTCGCACGCTCGGGCTCGCAAGTTACCAACTTTAATATATAGTTGCTAGTAATATGTAATAATTACCGATATATAACAATTTTCAAGTATATTATAAAATATAATATAAATTACGGGAAATATACTAATAAATTTAAAATAAATTTAAAATAGTAATTAATATAAAACTATTAAAGTTTAAAAATAAGCATAAAGTATATAAGTATTATTATTAAGAAAACGAGAAATTAAAACGAGAAATTAATAAAAATAATAAAAGCTTTTATAATTAATACAAAATAAATTAAAAAAAGATATTTTAATAGTTTTAATATTTAGCTATTTGGTTTAAATATATCTACTTTAACATAATTTATACTGACAAACAGGCTCTTAGTTTTTATTGAAAAAAAATGTTTTATAAAAATCTCACTAGAAACAAATAATACCCTAGCAATGTTGCTGGTTTCCTTTATACTACTGTAGCATAATACAGTAATATCGGAGGCGTTGCAAAGATTTCCCAATGCTTTCTTTCTTTTTTGTTCCTAGATGCTTCTAAGCTTAACTGCGTGGGACGGGACAAGTTTTCAATTGTTTCTCGCGTGCCATCTGCAGCCATGTCCTCGAGGGGAGCTAGCCGAAGGCATGCCGTCCACTTCGTACATGGGTTTATTCCCAGCCCAGTGAGACCAGCAGCAGTCTAGAGACGAAACGGAAACATGTAGCCTTCGACTTCACAGCAGCATTGTAGCATTGAGGTGTCTTGGCAGTTTTGTCCTGCCTTGCAGTTACATTATCAAGCCAGAAAGAGCTACTACATAGTATCTACTGTACTCTCCCCCGTATTTTTGTTAGCGCGTTACGGACAGGACGAGCCAAAAGAAACCAAAGAAATATCTATCCCAATGTTACGAGGTACGAAGGTCTGCAATACTTTAACGAGCAAACCAGGGGATCAGTAGAAGCGATGAAGCCGGAGGAAAATAGTGCGAGGCGGGGAGGAACCCGGTGGCGCAGATGCATCGAGCGAAGAAGCATGAAGGAAATTAGCGCGAGGCGGGGAGGAACCTACTGACACTTACATGTATGTCCCAGTGCTGACTGGCGTACAAAATAGTTTACCAAGGCTGATCTTTGAACGGCCTTCGCCCGCTAGTTCAAGATTATGACTACAAAGTATTGATCCCAACCAGGCAAACCCCCTAAAGGCTGAAGCCATGAATTCCAGCATGCTACAGTACAGTACTTCGTTTATCATTTTCCTCCATTATGACGACTCCTGCCACACCATGTAGATTTCGGAAATGGCTGTGGCTTGACGGCGAAACCCCCTGCGTTGGCTGAAGGTCTCAGGACGCCAGTATCTGTACCATACATCCAACGCCTGTCACATCTTCATAGAATTGCAGAAGTGGCGTATTAAGGAGGGAAGTACATGTAAGCATGCGAAGACTTACGTGGGCTTGGGCGTAGTCCAGCCGTACTTAATCAACGTTGCTCCACTCGTTGAGTCTCTCGAGGCACTAAGTTCTCTATCGGATGTGATCGGCTTCGTCATTTATACTTCCAGCAAACGCTACACGCAATCATGTCCATTCCTAAGCCCGATGGACCCGACATCGACATTGGTGAGTACTACGTAGATTCCCGAGGCCTAGAAACACCAACGTGCTAACCTCAACAAGGGCCATCGATGGTATCGACAGGCTGGACTCTATATAGTATCGCTGGACTCATTGTCGCTGCAAGAGTGTACACCCAAATCAGAATCACTCGGCAATTTGGTGTGGGTGATGTTGTTATGTTGCTGGCCTTGGCAAGTACTGAATGAGAGCTGCCAGTGGAACTCTGCTAATAGTCCCAGATCAGTGGATTTCTTGAAGTAACCTTTCTCACATTGGCACATCATTTCGGATGGGGTCGGCATTTCTTCTACCTTTCAAACGATCTGAGAGTCAAGTCTATGGAGATGGTGTTTATTAGCGAGCCTTTTGGTAAGCAAAACATGTTGGTCGCGAGAATGCAGATTATTAACACTTTGCGAAGGAATTTTATGCACTGCTTTCGGCCGTACATCTTTTATTATTTTGATGTTTCGACTTTTCGGCACCACAGCACTCAGACGGGCGTTTCTTTACTTTTTGATTGCTGAAACACTAATTGTTAATATTATGACGTGCATTACGATATTCGTGCAATGCGGTGATGTTCAGAGTCTTTGGGATCCTATGGGCCATCCGAGTACCTGCTGGCATTCAGCTGTACAAGCGGTAGGTGTTTAAACTTCAGTAATGGCTGAATTATGCTGATTATTCTATAGGATATCGGCTTCTTCCAAGGAGGTACCAATTCGGCCTTACTAGAGAGAAGGACAGCTGCTAATTCTTGCTAGCCACCAATTCCCTGACAGACTTGATTCTAACATTCCTGCCGTCTTCAATCTTCTGGACTTTGCAAATGAAGCTGCGAATCAAGCTGGGCTTAGCTGCACTTCTTGGCCTGAGTATCTTGTGAGCTATTCTTGTCAGGTGTTTTGAAGCGACGAGAACTTCAGACTAATGAAACTCTAGCGCCTTCGCCGCGTCCGTCGTCAAAACCGTCAAGCTCAAGTCCGTCGGCGAACGTTCTGACTACACTTGTAAGTTCTCTAAAGTTTGCTATAGCTGGCCAATTGCTAAGTCATCTCAGTCAATACCGTCAACTTCATGGACTGGGTCGTCATCGAAAACACCTTAGTCATGGCCGCAGCATCCATCCCTCTCCTCCGCCCCCTCTTCAACATCGCCAAAAAGACAGCATACGGCCAAAACTCCACCTACGAACTGGGCCCACGAACACACGGGGCCAAGAGCGTCTTCACAGCGCAATCTCAGTCCGTAGCTCTCGCTTCCTCATCCGAAGAAAACATCCTGCCAATTCAAAACGCAACCAGAAACCATGCTACAGTCGGAGGGAAGACAAGAGATAGCCAGATGGAGACGGATGTAGAGGGAGGAGTAATCAAGAAGGAAGTCACATATCAGGTTCAGTACGAGAAGGATGATGGAAGCTTGCAAGGCTCACAGTGGCAAATGCGGAAGAATGGCACAGGGCAATGACTTAATGATTCCTTTTAGAGCGCTCTTTGGAATGATTCTTGCCTGTTGGTATATTGCTTGTCGTTGAATGCAGAGTAGTTGTCTGATTCACTAAGGAGCTGTGGAGACATGGCCCATTTACCGTAGAACTCTTACCAGGCTTTAACCAGACACACGAAGTTTTACCGAAAAAGTATATAAGGCTATTGCGCTATGATATTACTATCTTTGGTTTCGAAAGGTGTTGTTTTTATTACTCGCTGGTTTTTAAGGCTCTAGGGTTGTATAATAACACTGTAATTTTAAAATATGTTATAGAAAGATGAAAATTCAAAAGAATATTTAAATTTTTAATTTGATTTATTATTTTCCCCTCCCCAAACCCACCGCTCAAAATCCCCCGACTCACCCATCCATAATAAATCCCGAGACACACACACCCCACGGCAACATAAAACAATAGCGCAGCATTCATTCAATGGCCAGTCAGGTATCCCTTCTTCGCCTCGTCCGCTTTGTAGATCCATACGCCGGCGATTTGGCCAGGAGCGCCGGCTGAGATTTTGATTGCGATGGCGAGATCTACGGCGCCGGTTGTGTGGAGGTTGCATGAGCGCCAGCCGAGAAGGGGTGGGATGCTGTTGATGTCAGTGTTTGATTGAAAAGGGAGGGAAGATGGAAGGGGGGAGGGAGCGAGACTGTGAGGAAGTGTAGTGTTGAAATTTTTGGGAGGAGAATAGGCTTACGTGATAAGTAAGATGTTGCTGGGAGGACAGCTGAGGCCAGGAATCCCACCTCAAGAGAACATCAGGAAGGCGATCCGTTTGCTACATGGAGATACAGTAAGAAAGAACACGTGCAGGCAATTGAGAAACCCGCCTCCGACAGGGAGAGGCAAAAAATCGGGCGCTCAACAAGGAAGTAGTCAGATTGAGAGCGATTGGAGGCTCACGTGATTGAGAACCGCCTCGTCCTTCTCAAGATGCTGTTCAGGTGCGTCGGAGTTGACTCCAACTAAACAAACACGGGGCTCAACTCAATCACATGTGACTTGTTATCAGACACTAACAAGTCGTTTACAGCATCCAAATTCCTAGCAATTCACATCGGGAGACTTGATAAGCGAGGTGTCTTTCCTAGCATCAACAGCTGCAGGGGAAAGACACTACGACCTGGGCCCTGCTTCTGGTGTTCTGTTCGCAGATCTTATTCGAGCAAGTATTAATGTGACGCCCCTTCATAAGCCATGGTCCGGGTTTAGCTCTGATCCGCCTCCCTCCCTTCTGTCCTTGCCCCTCCATCTCAAGTGCTTCTGGTGCCAAGTGCAATGCGCTGAGTATTCACCGGAAGCTTTAATTGTAATTTACATGCATACCCAACCGACCTAACGGACATTGAGCTATGTGAGGAGCCCGTTTAGCACTGAACGAATATTGCTTCCTCACTTGACGATAAGCAACACAAAACGTGGTGGCGTCTGTTTCCAGTATATCAAGTCTAGTACTTACCTGTTTGGATCGAGATGCAAGTATACTCAGGACGAGTTCAAGAAAGATAGTAGCTCTGAGGTACGTTACTAACCATATGTCCCCTCTTCTGAATTCTTTATTTTCTCCGCCTTGACCGTCTGGGCGTCCCTGCTAAGTCCATGGCGTAATAGTCTTTTATTCAAAGCTCGAAACGGCCTGTAAGCGATCGAAAGCAAAACGTCGAGGAGGACCACTGCCTGGGTACTATATCAAGGCTTCTTCACTGAGTATCCCGGCTTTGACTATGATTTATTAGCACCATTATAGACGGAATTTAATCACATATACAATGGCTTTGGCAAGAACATGTCAGAGCTCCTGATCAATTCTCATTGCCAACCATCACACTTAATGATAATATGATCACTGATAAAACTTTGAGCGTTACTCAGCCAAGCGTTTTATCAATCGGAACTAATTCGAGTTGGAGCAGCGAAGTAGAAGAAAGGCGCCTGCTTCGGACATTTATTGTGTCTCCCCGGACATAGGAAAGGTCAGGTCAATGATCTCTTGTTACGCCCAGCTTGGACGCGAAAAGGTTTGCATGGACGCTTTTAATTCAGCTCAACCTCGATTTAATAGAATCGAGCGAGAATGCAAAGAATTTTAACCATAATCGATCTTGTATACTGATTGGGATTTTTAATCAATTAGAATATTTGGCATCTGGCCATCTGTCAGAGGATATTTGAATTGGCACGTCGAAATAGTAGTGGCAAAGGTCATCAAGGTATAAAGTTGGTGTACTAAATACCATAATCTGTCTTTCGTGGGTACAGCACGCACGCGCTCTCAAATAGACTAGAGAATGTATCTATGAAATCCGATCAATTTTCATTCTCTAAAATCTGCGGCTCTACCACACATATTATCCCCAATAACTCCCAACCCTTAGAATCTTGATTCGAAAGTGGATTCCAGCCCGAGGTTGAGAGAGTCGAGTATCTCATAAGCAAGTATTAATTTGGCAATCGCGAGGACGTGACCCAGAAAGAGATTGAATGGGGGAGGCAACGCCTCTTCTTGTGGACGAAAAAAAGTCAGAAGGACATATGACTTTTGGAAAGCGCAATGTGACTATGGAGAAAACAAACAGGAGCTTTCATGGATATCGCCGACGGCATTTGAGTGCTGTGGCAAGGTTTCTGTTCATATTACCTTTCTTTGTTGGTTTGGGATTGGTGGTCAGAAATTCAAGTCCGTCCTAAAGGAGGGTTAATATAAGGTCTAGTGCCCTCGACTTTCTCCTCGTGAATTCCAGTCCTTCATAAATGACAATAGAAAGGTGAGAGCATGAAAAGATTTGGTCGAATAATGCGGTTGGCGCTAACCGTAATGTTTGTAATATCAGCAGTGGTGCAGCAAGTCATCTGCTGTGATAGGAGATTCGACGCTTGTGCCCTAGGCGTGACTGGCGAATAATGTATTGGACGGCAGCCTCAATGATGTAGTGCGGGTACAGAGTAGTCTCATTAAGATATTGCTGAAGAAGAATTGCAGCCCTCCAATCCATTATGGACGAGGGCTAATATCCTTTGAGAAACCATACACATCGACTTGTCCAGAAGACGTGCCTATGATAATCTTATGGCCGAGAATGTGAGAAGACAGGGGGCGAAAAATCTCTGGTAGAAAGATGACTTTCTTTTCCTTCCAAGTAATCCACCACTGTTCTTGTTCCCTGTCGTAGCTAATACGGTATGGGCACCATGGCGGGGGTCGAGAGGAGCTGGAAGAAGGACTGAGGGATAGAAAACCATGCGCTGTCATCACATAAGTCCGTGCACCCCCATATGGGCCACCCCCCCATATGGGCCACCCAAAATAAGCGAATTTTTAGACTGCTACTTCTATAAAATATTTAAGTATTAAATCAACCCTAATTCTAATTACTTAATACTTTAATCTATTAATTTTCAAGTAATAATGCCTCGATATTCTAAATAAGATTTGCTTATAGCTTTAAATAACGTTGCAAATAGGAAGTCCTTGCGGCTTGCTAGTCGAGAGTAGGGTATTCCACGAGCCACTCTTTATAATCGCAACTATAGCCGTATAGCATACCTAATTACGGCCGAAAATCAGCAAAGACTATTAAAGGTATAAGAGGACTACTTATCTACTTAGGTTTTAGCCTAAGAAGCTCTAGGTATTCCCTTAACTTATAGCTAAATTAAGCAATTTGCGAATCGAGTTCTTAAAGTTAAAGGAGACTATTAAAAGCTAGGAAAACGATAAATAGAGGGGTTCCTACGACGTAATCCTATTCTGCAAACTAAGAGAGCTCGAAATATTAATTCTATATAAGTTAATAAGGCTATAATTCCTATAATTAAGTTATAGTTCTAACTATTATTACTCTTTACTATTTCTGCTATTAAACCCGAAAATCGATATAATATAAACGAGTCAAGTATAATAGAAGGCTTTAAAGCAAATAGCCTAGTAATAAGAAGCTTTAAGCAACGTTCTATTTAAAAGAAATAGCCTAGTTCTTATTCTTAGACTTCTTTTATTAAATATATTTCGGCGACTAGCAAAGCTCTTCTTCTATTAGTTATTTTCAAGGGAAAATCGGTTTAATAATAATAGTTTCTACTAGAACTACGCAAGCTAGTTAAATATAAGGGCTAGAAGTTTATAACTACTAAGAATGCATAGACTTCGAATGCTATTGCTATAGAATAGTTAGAAATAGTATTTTTCCCTTAAACTACAACTTCTGTCACGGGGCCTTGGCCTTGTGACCACGCTAGTGTTACGAAGTAACATTACACGTGCTACTATAGCCCTGAGGCTCGGTAGTCAAGGCTGACTACACAGAGAAGCTATAGGTAGAAAGGTCACGGGATCACAGATCACGGGACAAGGGATCTTTTAGGATCTTAGGATTTAAGGAGGGATCCTAAGGATCCAGGCTTAGATCTTAGGATCTAGAAAGATCCACGGAGAACGAAGGTCTATATAAGCAGAAGGATTTCCGTACTTAGATAAGAGCTTTATGCTTAACTTAAATTAATTATCTTAACTTATAATTAGTAGCCTTTAATAAGCAATAAAGCTACTCTCTCTTATATATAATTACTTATATCTACTACTTATATTAACTAACCCTATAAAGTCGATTTGTTATACTTTAAGCACTAACACCTTTAAGTACTACTTATAAGTTTAATTACTATATCTTAACTTAGTCTTAATTAAAAGAACTTAATACCTTAATAGATAATCCTAGGCTAAGGGCTTAAAGTCCGCAAGCTAAATACTTATAATAAAATATATAGTTAGCTTTAATTATACCTAATATAATGCATAGTATATATTAAGTTTAATAAGGATAAGTTTAAAGCTAAACTAAAGGAAGTATTATAATATATTATATATCTTAAAGAAGTAGCCTTCGATTAGATTAAAAAGGCTTAAGACGATTACTTTTTATATAAAGGGAAGACTAGCAAGTAAGACAAGTTTACTAAGGAGATTTTCTAGAGTCTTAATGCGTTTAAGAAAAAGATTACTAAGGTATTTAGAGGCGTAGATAAGGAAAGAAGTGCAAAGAGAAAGATTCAAAGTCTTTGCTAAA
Source organism: Bryoglossum gracile (assembly GCA_037952635.1). Classification (NCBI taxonomy): domain Eukaryota; kingdom Fungi; phylum Ascomycota; class Leotiomycetes; order Helotiales; family Bryoglossaceae; genus Bryoglossum; species Bryoglossum gracile. The sequence continues at coordinate 1,688 of JAPZPB010000067.1, read as the reverse complement.
CGAGCATAGTATCTATATACTTTATAAAGTTCTAGTAATATATAAGAAGGATAAGTTAGGATAATAGTATATATATAAGTTAATTCTATTAAGGTCTTAAGGACGAGATTAAGGATAAACTAGCCTAATATAAGCGCAAGGCTAATAACCTTTAAGAACTTATAGAAATCGCTATCTACTTAGATAACTAGTTTTATAAAAGATAACTCGAGAAGCGTAAGCAATACTTAAGATAACTAAGGAGGATAGGATATAATAAATATTCTAATTAGAAAAGTTATTAGCCTTAGCTTATAAAGTTAAATGCTATGACTTAATAATAGCGAAAGAAACTATCTAAGGAAGTTATAGATAAGCAATAGCAAGAAAAGCTCTATTTCGAGTATAGACTGCTTAAGCATATAGCTAGCAGCTATTAAGATAAGAAACTAAATACTAAGGGATATTATTAAGAAAGGAAATAAGTTAATGCTATAGAATATAAAGAGTTATATTCTATATTTACCCGCTATAGCTTAAAGCAAATCGAGGAAGTTATAAACCCCGATTAAGAGCAATATATAAAGTTTAAAGATAAAGGTCTTAGATAAGCAATAGACTAAACCCTAGAATAGGAACTTATAAGAGAGCGATAGTTAGCATATTAAATATAGTATAGCTAAAGAGCTATATTAAAATAACTACTTGCTATAGAATATTACTTCTTACTACTTTATAATTAAGCTTTTAAAGAAGGACCTAAGGCAGTTAAAGAATTAATAAGCAAAGCCTTAAGACTAGAATAAATAGAATAAGTTATAGATCGGATTAATAATACTAATAAGCTAATTATAAAGAGTATAACTAAATCTATTCTTAAAGTTAATAAGGTAATCTTTAATAAGTAAAGGGAAAATAAGTTAAAGATAGATAAAGAGTTTTTAGTCTTTAGTAATATATTAGATAAAGGTTCTATAGATTAGCAAATCAAGGACTTATTTATACTTTAACTACTATTTTAAATTAGCGAGATCTAGTATATAGTTTAGTAAGAACTTTAGAAAGGAAAAATATACTTAATTTAAAACCGATAGTAGATAAATAAAGCAATAAGAGCAATATATAATAAGCAGATAGCAAGTTATAGTCCTTAATATAAGGAATATTATAAGGTTATATATCGGGATATTTAATATATTAAATTATAATAAGTAGATTAAAATAGCGCAAAACTTTATATTATCTGCAAAGAAACGCTTATAGTATTACTAAAGATTAAAGCACTTAAAGTTAGTAAGACTTAAAAACTATAACAAGAAACGGAAATATATTAATAGTAAGAGAATTACAATCGCGCTTATTAGCTATATTAAGAATAATACTTAGTAAAGTTTAATATTAATTTAGTTAAGGGGCAACTATATCGAGTTATTAAGACTAGTAAAGGAACTTAAGGCTAGATAAACATCGTTTTAAGTTAAAGATACTAGGATTTATAGTTAAAAGAACTATATATAACTTAAGCAAGCTTTAGACTATTATACTTAACTATATTAGTTTAGATTAATAGATAGAATATTTATATAATAATAGATTTAAAAGCTAATAAGAACTTTATTATAAAGCAAAGAGTAAACTTACTTAAACTTAAGATTAAGTTAAAAGAAGTACTTTATTAACTAGTAATAGTTAATAGCAAGAATATTAAT